>JAUPFT010000019.1:25601080-25911080 GCA_036936625.1 Parnassius smintheus behrii | reverse complement strand
TCTTAAGTAAAAATGTATAAGAATATCTACTACCTCATATAAAGCTGAAAAATACCTATATATAAGCTCCGTCGAGTTGAAAAATAGAACAGAAGCATCTTCTTTGTAACAGCTTAAAATAATAAAAATTGCGATTGCCAACCCGCCTGCCAAGGATGGCAACTAAGATACAATCCTTCCTATGAGGAAATCTATCAGAGGCCGTTGTGTATGTTTAGGCTGAATGGAAACAGGTAGTGAGATAAATATAGATAACATAAAAGAAATTAAATTATGAAAACATGTAAGGTAGATGGCTGTGATAAAGTATCATTAGAAATGATGTATCCTGACGAGCGAGTGATGCCAAGACTGTTTTGTACATTTTCTTTAAATTATTATGGTAACATAAGCTAGCACCAGGACACTAGCGCAAAGCGGTTATGGTCCCGCTATATTAAGGGATAAGGGTAACAC
Source organism: Parnassius smintheus behrii (assembly GCA_036936625.1). Lineage (NCBI taxonomy): Eukaryota > Metazoa > Arthropoda > Insecta > Lepidoptera > Papilionidae > Parnassius > Parnassius smintheus. The sequence goes on along the minus strand of JAUPFT010000019.1, from coordinate 25,910,624 downwards.
AGCTAGACTATAAAAACTTCTGCGGGATCAGCCTGCTTAGCATTGTCAGAAAACTGCAAGATTCAAAAGGTTTTAAAAGTTACTACTAGTAGCTTATATTTCAAGTATGCAGTAGACAGTGTGCGCGGAAGTAGACAAGCATGCACTGTATCTACAGGGACTAACAATACAAAACAACCGATTACCAATAACATGTGTTCTTTTTTAAATGTTGACTTTTGACTTCTACATACGAGTATTTTAACCACTAGCAGGCGCGGTCATTAATCGTGAAATGAAATTTTGAATAGTAATTACGTAACTATTAAAAAGTGTGAGCGAAAGTACTTCCTGACCGGCGGTCTTAAGAACACTGGTATTTATGCTTTAATCAACTCTATCTTAATGTATCCTATATATCCCGAAAATAGTTGAAGCTTTCCGTTTATCCAGCCTTAAAAATCTTAGGGTAGATTCTCAGAAACGTGTGTTCATCTAACTGAATCCAATTTTATTTATTCTTCCGAATTTTTACCCTAAGTACAGTTCAAATCATTAATTTAGTTATAATAATAATTACACTAATAAAAAAACTTATTTAAGTTACAGCCTATTAAAGTCTATGTATTACGTATTGGATTTAAATCAAATTAAACTTCCTCGTTTTAAATAATATTAAGTATTACGTAATTTATAAATTCTACAAAATATCCAGGACAACACTAATTTCATTATTGAGTAGACTTAACTTGATATCCTGGATAAATTCGTCAATTTTCATATACATTTTCAATCTTTTTCTAAATTTCTTTTGGACGTTTGTCATTTACCTTCAATTTAAATTGTTTTAAGCCAAGATTCATAGGATTTCCAATGAATGTGAGGCACACGTTTTATTTCAGTGTTGACCTTTAAAACATACATTAATATTTTTATAGATAGGTTAATGTCTACTACTGTCTAGGGGCCAGTCTTTATCTGTTTCTATAAATGACTGTACTCCCCTATGGAGGGAGAAAATTGGAAGAAAACTAATGTATTAATTCCGATTATCCTACAGTTAATAAGCGGTATAACCTAACAAATTACCATGTAATTTTACCGGACAACGAAACGGCGGATCTCTTAAAATTCGACTAGGACTTAAACTAAGCGGATTATTATTTTGTAATAACAATTGACTTTGTTAAAGTTCGTAGAACTTTGGTGATATTTTTTTATTTTATATTTTAGTAAGTAAAAAAAAGTATTTAAAGTAAAGTATTTCAAGTAGGCGATTTATTTTTTTAATTTGCGACCTATAATTTTTATTAAGGCATTTGACTACTGCTTATAATACTACTAATATAAGTGCTCCGGGTCCAGTTTTATGTCCAAGTTAATATCTTCTACAATATCTGCAGGAATTTTTTTTGTGTGGTAACGAAAAACGTATAGTGATACTGTAAACTTTTTTAAATTTTATCCTATAAAATAAGGGTGACAAAAGACATATTTATCATTCCTCGATAAGGATCAAGATGCAGAATGCTTTGTCACCCGTTAGGATTAAGATAGAATGTTTCGTTTCCAATAAAAAGCGTTTCTGATTTTCTATACTTACCATATGAAACACAGCAGCATTTAGCAATTTTATTTCACGTTGGTATTCCGTGAGATCGTGGTCTTTTGCCGCTTGAGTATTTTCGCTACAACCATAATATAACTGCAGCGGGGCTCTACACGTATAAAAAGATTAATTTTTAATCATTTACATTTAATTTTCATTTAAATTCCATCTATGTCGGGTTACTTAGAAAGTTGTATTCGGCGCGTGTGTATATATACCTATATATTATACAATATATCCGCATTATCATAATTTCATCACTTTCGCCGTCAGAGGAACATCCTCCGGTATTGTAATAGAAGCTGACAGCTCACAGCCGGCCATTGTTCGTAACAATAGAAGAATAACGAAACTCTGATTTTGCTGACGACATCCTGCTCATACAGACTGTTACCGTTATTTTTAGAATTGTATTTATTTTGATTTTATTTACCTTTAAATTATCGTATGTAAAATCCTATATTTTCCCGTGAATGAAAAATAAGTTTAATTTTTCTATTGGTTAACATAGAACACAAGGCGTCTAAGGTTTACCTCATAACCCGGCTAATAGTCAGTCAAGGAGAGCATGCTAACTCTAATTGAAAATAAGTATAGTAACTAGTTACTATCTATGTACATATGTGTACACCATATTTATGTACCTACCTCATCTAGACTTTATTTATATAACATTAAAGTACGAAATATTTATTAACATAAGAAAAAAATCTAAAATTAAAAACTTAAAAGGAATATTACAAAAAAAAAACGCGAAATTACAAGGTTTCTCGTTGAAATTATGTTTTTCGTTCGTTGCTTGAAATTACAATAACTTGATAAAAATATTTCGTTTTCTCTACTAAAATGCGCTCAGAGCAAATTTTAGAAAACTTATTTATTTTTAGTAACAATCATTCTCCCAATGCATGTTTAGGCCAAAATTCTGAGAGACATGATTTGGTCGAGCTGACCTATTCGTACTACAACCATAATATAGGTGCAGCATGGCTCTACCACGTATACGATGTTCAATCTGAAACAACCAACATTTACTTATTTCATAAGTGAATGTTGGACGTCGTCAAACTTGTCTCACTTGTTGTAGTTTGGTGAATAGGATTTTGGTTAATATATTTCATATAGAAAATGCACGAGTATAAAATATCTATCTTGGGTTTGGATATTTCTGTGCACACTATATGTATGTAAAACCTAAAATATATGTATGTATACATAAAAAAATTATACTATTTCGGACAAAAAGATTATAAAGAAATTAGATTTAAAAAAATATTTAAACTCTGTATTGTTTTTGTAAAAGCCGTAACATGTTTGTGCTAATGTAACAATACATTTACGAGGCGAATGAATATCTTCTAAAAAGAAGCATCAACTAGGTGGATATTTGCTTATTCACAGGTCCGCCGACCGATGCTAAGCACTACGTGTCGGATTCAAGGGAATTTCTCATAAGGCTAATCTTAATTAAAATGACATAACTCAAATGCTATTTCGTATTATTTCAGGGATGACGCGGAATGACAATTTTATCTCTAAAAGTTTGCTTTTATTGAGAATTTGCTACGGACCCATGAATGAAATGAATGATTTTAATTCAATATAGATTATTGTATAATACTTACTTTAAAGTAGTTTTTTTATTTACCATTGGTTCGCAAATGAACCTCTGTCCTGCGAAGAACCAGCAAGAAACACAGCGGGACTTTTTTTTAAACATATTTCAATTTACAATGAATTTATTTTGTACAATTTTTGTATGATTTTTCTTAAGAAAACCACCCAGAGGCAAAACGCTCATACGCAATCCCAAATAATCGTCTCGAGTTCAAACATTAAATAGATTTTAGAACGTTGCATTCGAAACTAAACGGGAAGTTACAGGGATGCTCTGCAAGGTCAACCGTTTTTCAGGTTTTTGTTTAGGTATTATTGATTTATATGTATATCTAGGTAATATACCCAACTAACACATAGGTTTATTTATCGAAATTTGATAGAACTCTTTTAAGCCTTTCCAATTCCGTGATTTTAGAAATTACCCATTACGGCACCATTAAAATAATTTAGTTCCTATAAAATCATGAACTATAAAAAAAATTACCCAGCATCATATTTAATTTAATGTTACGACATGCCTATAAAAGCGGACGATCATGTACGACGTAACCTCATATAATATACGTATAGCTCATTTGTCGTTTAGAATTTAGGAGAAGTAGTTTAGAATTTACGAGGGAACAGATGAACAAACACACCTACCCACATACGAGTACATACCAGTCAAAATCACCCTTCTTTTAGTTTCGCTTAAGTTACTATACTAAACCACTCGTAACGCCATTTACTAGATCCGCAGAAAGTTTTCGGACACATCTTTCAAAGACATTAAGCTAATGGTTCTCAAACGCGAAAAGATGTCTTGAAAATCTCGGATCTAAACTATGACCGATGTCTTTTGAAAATTGAAATAAAAAATGCGTTGTATTATAAAATAAACCCACTTGGATATGAATGAGTCTCACGACCTTGTCAAGTCGACAATAAAGGTCAACCTTCCAGCTTCGGATTCGAGTTGTGCAATATATTTACGTTGCACTATGCACATTCTTCGACCGTTAAGATAAACATGTTGACAATAAGAAACGTGCACACGATGCACCCTGATGATTAATATAGCATTATAATGCTGCTGAGTTTCATATGGTGAATGATGAGGTCTGGAGACCGTTTTTAATGGCAACAAGGCATTTAATCTTAGTCCTCAGGAGTGCGTCTGCAGTTTAAACTTATTTTTATTAATAGGAAAGGGTCAAACGAGCATGCAGCTCATCTGATGGTAAGTGTCGACCGTCGCCCTGGAACAACTGCAACACCAGGATTATTGCAGGTGCATAGCAGGGTTTTAACAAGGAGTAAACTCGTTTCATGAAGCTCCCGTGATCTTATAAAAATCGCCGATGTAAACGATTTCACAAAGACGTCGTAAGAGAAAGTAAAAATTCCTAGTATTATTGCACAGTGGAAGACCGCCAAGCATCCAGATGGTGTGGATGTTATCGTGAGTATTGTCGCGATGTGCTTTTTATTATTCCTATAGGATAGATGCATTGGCCACAACATCCATTTAACATCAAATGGCCTATGTGTTCGTTTCTTACCCTGACTTCTATAAAAAAATATCCGAAAACACTAAATTTAAATTTCTCAACTGATGTTGGGGAAAGCATTGTTATCAACACGTAACGGTTCTGCGCTCAGCAACCCTAGGTGAGTTACAATCCATTGTAGTAAGCGTTTGAAAAATCTTCAAAGTTGTAATGTACCTATGTGAAGTAAAAATAATAGTGGCTATATTTAAAGAACTTATTATCTTTTAGGCCTTGTTATACATATTGCAAATATCGCCACTAAAACCATGTACAAAAGGTTTCATTTTAGAATGTTGTAGTATAAAAGCTATGAGGTCAACGCTCACGCTCAGCTTGTTTTCCCGGTTAAAAAGATAGTGTAAATCTAGCAACGGTTATAATGTGCCCGCTGCTCTATATTCGTAGGGAGTTGCTTCGCTCGAGAGTTTCGCCTCGATGTACCGACACTCCATTGTCGGGAAAGCGGAAGCGAGAAATTGAACAACTGAGTATTCACTAACTTTATAAAGTTATCAGAGGAAACCAGATTTTTAAATAATTATACTCAAGAATTTCTTTAAATTTTTTTTGGAGCGCTCGCTGTAAACTGTTACTGTAGCAACTTGGGTTCGAACCCCGCCGGCATCAAAGAAATTGTTAGTTGCAAGTTTTAGTGCTGATTTACCACGTGTTCGGTGATAAAGGAAAACATCATGAGGTATGCTGAAGGTCCAACAGGGCAGGTGCGTGAGATCCTCCACACGTGGAATCCGCATAGGATGGCGGAACTGCGGAAGCTAGTCAGACCGTATGCCAAAGCAGTCATTAACAGATCTCCTCGCATGATCGGTTAGACTTGAACCGAGACATTCGGCGTGATATGGACGTTAAAATCGCCAAGGATCCGCAGCTATTTACAGAGCTGTGGTAGCTCAGATGGTTAGCGCTCGCTGAAATTTTGACAGTACGCGAGCAAACCGGGTTCAATCCCCGCCGGCACCAATGAAATTGTTAATTGCAATTTTAAGTGCTGATTTACCACGTGGTCGGCGGTGAAGGAAAACATCGTGAGAAAACCTGCGTATCAGAGAAATAGAAAAAAAATATATTTCGAAGACATGTGAAGTTTGCCAACACGCATTGGGGCAGTGCGGCGGACAATTCCTTGTCCTAAAACCCTCTCAGAAATGAGTGGGAGGCCTGTGCCCAGCAGTGGGACGTAATATAGGCTGTAACTTTTATCCGCAGCTATTTGGACGTGGTCGATATGGCACGATATGATAAAGGCACCCGTAGACGCGCGGATGTTCGTCGCTGTCTACGCGTAGCCAAAGGATGGACACGTCCGAACCTTCAAGACTGCCGAGGCGTCCAGAGCAGATGTCCCCTCTGACGTATACGCAAATCCCAGCCCAAGGCACAAATAAGTGTTCCTATTTGTACCCCGGGTAGGAGAGACGAAATATCAGCCGGAGAGGACACCTGCGTTTCGGTCAGAAAGAGCAAGGCCGGCTTCGCTGTCTCCAGATGGTAGGGTTTAGATTCGAGTGAAGCCCCCTGATGTTGCATAAATCCATGGATAGCGTGGCAGGGGACGCTTTGGTGTTTTTGTGAAATTTTGCGACCCCCAACCCTCATAAATACGTGGGCAACCTGAGCATCAAGAGCATAGAGAGCAGTAAGAGTAGCTTAGTCGTGGATGCTCAGCGAGGGATTCTTCATTATCGGGAGTGCTAGTACCCTCCTGGGGTAGTCTTATTTAATTTCGCTACCATGTTAATAGGGGGAGGGTAGGAAGGGGGGGGGGTGTTGGGCCTCCGGCCACCTGAGTGCAGACGAAACGCAGAAGTAGAGCTTCTACTTGACGCTGGTATTCTGCGAGGTCGTGGTATCACCACGGCTTTAGCCGGCCCATACGTGTAACAGCTAAGCTGCCGCGTGGCTCTACCACTGATAAACCTTTCATAACTTTCTCATAATTGAACGTATCGACCGATTTGAATGAACTGGGTGGCGCTCGAAAGGGTTTCATCAAACTTAGATTTTCAATACTGTTGCAAATACAACCGATTTGGACAAAATGTTTTGTTAAAATAACTTTTATGGCTTATGCGTTGAAGACATATCGACGACGAAAAATTTCGAAAAAAGTGTTGTTATCACTTAAGTTAACTTTCGAAATTATGGTCTAATCTTTTTTTATAAAAGATTTTATAATTGTTCGTAAAAATACCTCGTTGATTGCCATCAATTACATCAAAATCGGTTGATCCGTTCGAAAGTTATCGTTATCAAAAAAATTAAAAAAAAAAGTTAAAATAACTTCAAAATTTCTTCTCGGATCGTTTTTGATGTAATGAGTTAACTATAAGTTCGTAAAAATATGTGTCGAGCGTTTTGAGATCGAACATAGTGGAAAGTTTCAGGGATAACCTGCCGTGTCATCAGATTTTTTTCTTATTTCACAGACATGCAAATTGATGTACTCGTATATGTGTTTATTTCTAATGACGCTATATATTTTGTGACATCAGATGCCATGGGGACTCCCACATAAGAAATTATAAGGGTGTATAGATTTATATGTGTATGACAGCAAATATGCTATTACAATGAAGTTGTATTTAAGGCAAGCGTAAGTAGTGTTTTGAAGTCAATGCGCAACTTTCCATCAGGTGAGATAGTAGACAAACACTTACTTATTGTAAAATTTTTAAACACAACACATATAAACACATCTGGCGGTGGGCAGAGTGGCTACTAGGTGTAATGTCGTATAAAAAAAAAGTAAAAGCGTTAACCGGTAACCGTGCTGTGTCCATGCGAAAATATTTTCATCATTACTGCATAAGTTGAATAAGGTACATAATACAATACATATTTTCGATCAAAGAGTACCGTACCGGGTACCGTATATTATAAATTACGATAATTTAAAGGAAAACTGCATATTTATTGTGTTTAACATAACTTTATTCAGAACGAAATGAGTTAAAATTATATAACAAATAAATACCAAACTAATTGAATAGTTTACTATTTTAATCTTAAAACAAAAATCACTTTCAAACAACTTTAACGTAAAGAAAAAAAAATCAGAAAAAAAGCAGTCATCTTCAATTCGTAAGTGCCGTTGAAAATTAAAAAAACGTAACAAGAGCACAAAGAAAATGAAAAGCTTATTACAGTGGTATCTTAATTTTTTAAACAAGAATAATATCTATTGTGGGCTCTCGAAAACGACCACAGCGAGCCTCCACAGGTTTTAATTATACCGAGAAAGCTAAATTAAAAAGCATCCGGCCGCAACGATCGCTCTACTAAAGGGAGCTTTATTCCCTTGTGCTCGTTTTAACTAACGTTTGTTTGTTTGTTTACGATGTTTTTTAATTTCACATCTCATTTATAAAAGTTTTGCACCTATCAGCATTAAAAGAGTTAATGACAGTCATTTTTGAAATTTTATGTTGAAACATAAACGTCATTACTAATGTGAACTTGATTAATTATATCTTACTTACTTCTTTATTTATACTTATAATAAAATCGTAGTTTTTTGTCTGTTTGTATGTGTGTTTGTGCACGCTAATCTTCACAATGCCTAAACCAATTTGGATGTGGTTTGTGATGTATTGTGGTCAGATGTATTGATATAGGCTCGGACTAACATTTAGCGTTTGTTTAATTTAAACCGGTTAACAAATCGGAAAAAAAAGACAATTTTAAAGAGTAAATAATTCCTATTTAAAAGAGAGTCGGAAGATACTCGTAAAAGGCTGTTCAGCTTTAATGCTTTATTCGGCGTGCCCTAACCTAAGTTAATAGTTTAAAAAAATAGTTTAATATTTTTGCAATTCTACTACTGTTCTTTAATTGCATATTAATTTTTTACTTGCGAATTCTTTGATCTGAACTTAATGGACCACCTATAATTGAGGTTCGGAGAAACCTCAATCCCTAGCAACATCAACAACATAAAGGCGGTCGGTGTACTCCAATACCGGGTACCGGAATGTAATGTAAAATGTGGAGCCAGGGTGAGCGCTACTCAACTAATACTACTAAATTGTGATTTAACTACGTTTATTTAGGCAAAATAAAAATATCACACTGAAATTCGGTCACGGCAGTCAGTCTCAATGGAAGTTAGCCACCTGCGCAAGACAGAATTATAGTGCACGAGTGAGTGTGCAAGTACTGATGCACACCCTGTTCCCTCACTCTCATTTACATAAAACTGGTTTTACGGGTTTTATCGCGTACATTAACTTATTTTATATTCCCGACGTTTTAAGTCTGATGGGACAACAATCCTGCTGGTTTTGACCGGACCCGGGTTTCGAACCAAGGACCGCATGCTCAGCAGTCACGCTTACGACTCCTAGACGAACGAGCAAGTCAATAAACTATTTCAAAACTAATAAATTAGAATAAGTGTACGAGTTGGGAATAAATAAGATACACGAAATACTTTCCAAACAATTGCTTATTTTTCAGTCGGTTCATAAAAGCCAACAAATTGTGTTGTTTGAGTTATGGACAAAAGTTGGGAGTTTTGCTTAGCGTCGCCCGCCGCGCCGCTTCATGATATTTATACGGTATTTTGTCGACACTTTTAAGCTCATCCTCGAAATTATAAAGGAAGTTATGTTAACACAACTTTCTAATGATTAAAACTACTTTTACGGATTTTATCGCGTTTATTTTTTACTTTTTATTTTTAATTCCCGACGTTTCGGGCGCTTTCCAGCACCCATGGTCACGGGGGACTGAGATGACTGACATCATATCATATCATATCAGATGTCAGTCATCTCAGTCCCCCGTGACCATGGGTGCTGGAAAGCGCCCGAAACGTCGGGAATTAAAAATAAAAAGTAAAAAATAAACGCGATAAAATCCGTAAAAGTAGTTTTAATCATGTGTAGTGTTCGCGTAAATATAAGAAATCATTACAACTTTCTAACTTGGTATCCTTACATCACATTGAAGATAAGTTATCATATCTTTCAAGAATTCAAAATCTGAAAAAGTGGTTATTTTCATATATGAATAAGTGATGGTTAATTAATTAGTAAATAAAATATTATTATTTAGCTCTCATTAAAGTGTTAGGTGTAGGTAATTCATCATCATCATCATCTTTACTGACCATAATTTTCCCCAAAGATTGCCATAAAACGTATGAGCCACCTGTATCTGTAGACTCCCTGCATGTTACTCGTATATCAGGTAGTCACTCTATCTAGTGGAGGTTTGCCCAACACAGAACGAGGCTGCCACTTGCGAATCTTTCATCCCCTTCCGTTGTCAGTTATTCGAGCTGTATCGCCAGCCCACTGCCACTTTAGCCTTCTGAAACCGCTGGGATGTGAGTTACTCAGGTTCTTCTGCAGATATCCTCATAACAGGTTTTAACACGCAGAAAATTAGCCACTTCTGATCTTATCTTCCAATCTATTTACTATGCCAGTTATTCTTGTTTGTCTGCAGATATGCTCGTTACCGAGAGTTGAGAAATTTCACAACGAAAAAATCTCCGTGCGATATATCTCAGAATCTTAAAATAAAATTGTAAAGTCAGTAGTTGTTACCAGTGATGACTTACGGTATCAAAACGTGGCTCTTCACTGCTGGCGGAATCAGGAAGGTCTAAATAACTCAGCGAGCTATGAAGAGCTATACTCGAAGTCTTTCTGGGGTTATTATTATTTTTATTTACTTGAGTGTTGGGTTTTATGTATTATTAAATTATTAGTGTAACATGTTGAAAACTACGATCAATTAATAGATATTCATTGCAAAATTAATGTTTCAACATTGGTTTATTATAAAGTATAAGGGGATGGAATTCTATATTTTATTAAGTACTCTTTTATCTCTAAAATCTTTTATGAAAGCTCAAAGGTGAGAAAGCCGTAATTAACTTACGATAATATTAAGACCTTGAAGAAGTATTATTAGTGGTAGAGCCATGCTGCAGTTATATATAGTATAGTTGTAGCACGAATGGGTCGGCTCGACCGGGGAAGGACTACGCTCTCACAGAATATCAGCGTCAAAGTAGCTTAATGCTACTATGTTTCGTATGATGTAGAGAACCGGAGACCCCTTTTAGTGGAAACGAGGCATTCCATCTAAGTCCTCACGGGTGACAACGCACCTGCAGTTTGATTTGTAATCGAGGATAGATGTAGATGTCTATGGGCCACAGCAACCACTTACCATCAGGTGGACTGTGTGCTCGTTTGTCACCCTATCCTGTAAAAAAGTGTACGGCAATGAGCGCTGAATGTTAACCTTTAAAACGAGCAAAGAGGTTATGTGTATCATTCATATGCAGATACGAGTATGTATATTTGGTATATTATGTGAAAGCGTAATCTAGTTATGACAATGAAAAATGATCACTGTGAGGTTGCCCGCCATGTAACCTAGCTGTCCCGGCAGGCTAACCTACATGAGGTGAGGGATGTAATGATAATTATGATTTAGTATTATTGTATTATATTCTAAAGTACCGTACATACCTTAATTGCAAAAAAAATCGGATATGTAGACAAATAAATGAAATAAGTTAAAAAGCGAATTCCGGTATAGATTCACTTTGTGTTGAAAGAATAATTAACTGGCAAAAGTCTAATGATGATGCGATTTTGTGTTATATTAAAATGATATATGAAAAATTTAAGTATACACATACGCAAAATGCACACGTAGTGTTTAATTACATCATAGATAATACATTATAGTCAACCAAATCTAAGAAATACATTTTGACAGCTGTCAGACTTACTGCACCTAGCATGCCAACCAAAAAATGGGAACGTAAAATAATCGATTCCTAAAAAAATCGGTATCGATTATTTAGAGTTGGTAATCATTTACAGTTTGGTTTGAATAATACCAGAATAAATTAAAAACGGATAATTTAAAACACAAGATTTATCGGTTTCTTCGTATTTGTTGTTGCTTATTTCTAGAGGCACTGTTATAAAAATTTAAGATTGAAACTAGCTTTAAAATAAATTTATTCAATCACTTTCAGTACAAGTAGGAGGGTTGTTTATATTAATTACTGTCGTTGTTTATATTAATTATTATTGATTTTCAATAATGCAGTCAAAATTAATGTCTCTTTCAAAGTTATCCATATTAAATTTTTTGGTTTTTTCTATCACTTTTGCCCAATCATCCTTTGTGACATGGGCACATGCTTCAACGAATTTTTTTATAGCATTGGGTAACAAACGAGCACACAGTCCATCTGATGGTAAGTGGATGCTATGGCCCATAGACATACACATTTATCCTCAATTAAGAATCAAAATGCAAATGCGTTGTCACCCCTGAGGACTAAGATGGAATGCCTCGATTCCAGTAAAAGGGTCTCCGGTTCTCTACTCACCATATGAAACACATCAGCATTACGCTGCTATTTTACGCTGGTATTCGGCCCTGGTTGAGCCGACCCATTTGTGCTACAACTGTAATATAGATGTAGCGTGGCTCTACCACGTATAAAAAGATATTATAGAAGAAACAGTCCAAAAAGTTAAGGCCGAGTTATAAAATATGAAGACAAATACAAAATCACAAAATTACACACAGTAAGCTCTCAAAACAGAAACAGAAACTTTTTCATTCAATATAGATTATGAATAATACTTATTGAAAGTCACTTTTTTCATTTACCACTGATTGGCAAAAAAACCTCAGTCCTCCTGGGAAGAACCAGCAAGAAACCCAACGGGACTAGTTTAAAAAAAAGAGCTTACAATCATGCGTGTTACAATTAACAACACAAACCAAATTAGAAATAGCTTGGTAGCGATCCCCCTTCCCAGGGCTTATTATCATCCATAAATTCCTTAATATTAAAATAACCCTTTTTATACAAAGTTAGTCTAATAAAGTTTTTGAACTACGTGTACTTACGTCAAATTTTGTATATTTTCTGGCATTTTGTTATAAAAGCGTATACATCGCCTCAAAAATGAATTACTGATTCTGTGGAGTCGAGTAACTGGTATCGAAATGGCGCGATATTGCAACTATGTAGTGGTTATTTTAGCAAGGCCTTGTATATGAGTTTTTTGCCTACAAAAATTTACTTTGACAAAGCGAAAAAACTAAACTTGTTTTATTCATGATCCATGTAATTTAAGGAACTTTGAAAATAAAAATTAAATTAAACAAATAATACATTTAAGAAATTTATGATTCGGTTATTAGAATATTTTTAACGATTATTTAATTATTTTGCCGATTATTAGCATAACAATGAATTTTAATCTTCCCAACACTACGGTAATATACATAGCGACATGTCATTGAAACGACGTCAAGTAAAAAAAGTTAATACCAGTTATTTTTTAATAATTTGCTTTGTTTGAAATATTCAAATTTAAATTAGTGATTAAAACTATACACGTTGTAATGAAATATAGATAACCTCATAATTCTTCGGATTTACGTAAAAGGTTATTTTAAATCGTGTGAGTACGCTTGTGCAAAGTTATTGCGGAATGATTAATGTTAAACGTCAAAAGGTATTTCTTAGATTTGGTTGACTATAGTTTCTTACACAACTAATTAAACAAACCATTCATCATTATGATCATCCCTACAGCATATTAAAGTAAACTTTGAACGTAGGCTCCCCCTATAGATTGCATCATAGGATGGATATAGGCCACAGTTGGCACGCTTGACAGGTGGGTTGGCAGATTGGCAAACGGGATTTTTATTACTGCCCATCTCCTGTTCAGGTTTCTCTCTGTTGCCTCTTCACGGAATGATATTATGGGGTTAATGGATCCGCTAATGCCGTCACTACACGGCTTAACTCATAGGAGGTGATAAAAAGAAACCTCTCGTAAGAAATTTATAAAAAAAACTGTAGAAACAAGCGCGATAGGAGATGAACTTATAGTATCACGAAAGTTTACCGAGACCGTAATCTAATGATGGCTAAGAAATTAGAAACTTTTTATAAAGATAAGTACATTTAATGTACAGCACAGTAAATGATAAAAGGATTTTTCAATAGAAATCACAAAAATGAAGATTACCGTTTCATTAAGTGAAAAAAATCGCAAGTATAAATTATAAAGTAGAAAAAAAGTTCAAATAAATCAGTAATTGTTTACCTTGTTGTGGTAACTTTAGTCAAATAAAGTTAAGTTAAATTCAGAGATACGCACCTCCAACACTATAAGAATTTTATTTCGGGCGTTGTTGTATAAAAAGGTGAATACTCAACGCATATCCGGGAAACATTTAGTGCATGCAAACGTAACTACTCTGTCTTTCCGTGGATAATGACACTAGAAACTCCTCACATCCCCAACAAGTCGGTTTCCGAAAAGGCACATATATAACCCTTCGGCAAATTGTACAAAAGACCGTAGAGTACGGGAGACCTGGAATTGTAGGATGATGATACAGTATAAGGGCAAGTTGACTTACTGTCAAATTGATAGAGGCGTACTCCGATGGTTTGGGCACGTTGAGCGAATGATTGAAGACCGAATGGTGAAGAAAATATATAGCGCGAAAGTAAATATTAAAAGGTGTCGAGGTAGACCGAGACTAACTTTCGAAGACCATGTAAGCAAATTACTCGAAGAGGGAAGGTCAAAGTTACAGTCTATATAGTCCCACTGCTGGACACAGTCCCGTTTCTGAGAGGGTTTTAGGGTAAGCAAGAGTCCGCCGTGCTGCCGTAATGCGTTAGAATTAATTTTCACATGTTTTCCTAAACTAAATCTAACAAAAAATTACCAGCAAAAAAAAACTATTTGTGCCAAAAGTAATAATCTTTTATATGACACTTACTTCGTGTTATATGACATTTACTTGTTTTATTATGTGTTATTACTGTGTGAAAATTAAGTGGTTGGTATTATCTAGAAAATATCTGCGTAACAAATTCACAAAGTATCAAATCAGATCACATTACAAATATGTTTTTAGAGCTCAGGTATAGATTATAGACTAAATAGTGACAATCTGATGATTGAGCAGTGTTTAATAAAGTTCGGCTAATCAACAGTTACGAAAAAAAAGAACGAAAAATCAATAAAATACTCAATAGAAGTTATTGAACTTGAGAAAGAATTAAAAAAAATTAAAACTGCTTAATTAATGATACTTTACATAAGTTATTTAAAGCAGCGAGAAAACAAATAAAGTTATGTTAACCATCAAATTTCGGCACATCTCCAACAAAGTTTGATGTGATTCTCCAACTCGGAGCTCCGAACTTATCAAAGTGATTTCGCAAAACTTTCAAGGGAACTCTTTCGAAAATTCTTTACGTGCATATATTAAGATATCTGCAAATTCGTATGAGTTATTTTACTTCTTACGTGCTTTACGTTAACCGTAATTCTTTAAGCGTTGTCTTCGATAATAATTATTCTTACATGGCAATGATTATAAATACACTTAAAATATTTTTTGTATATATATTAAAATGTAATTCGCATCTACCTACATTTATTAAATATGTCTAAAATACAAAATCAACTATGGTATTTATATGTTATCGATTAAATAAGATAAAAAACGGTTATTTCGACAGAAATCAATTCATTAGTTTTAAACAAAAACATGGCACGTCTAGCTACTATGCCGATTGTCCTGAGTCTTTCCTATACAAAGCCAATATTTGTTTAAAAAAAACTGTTGATCGTGTTGATATATATGTGTATTGTGGTTTCTTACAATCCATCCTCACGCCTCTGCAATGCTCGAAAATTGACCAACATCAAACGTGTCAAACTTTCAAAGTGGGAAATATCCTGCTGATATTGTCAGACTATTTATGGAAACGCGTCTACATATGGAATCAAATCAAATATTTAAGTAACACGACTTTAAATCGAGGCTTCCTCTGTTAAATCCATAAAGTATATCAAAATATTTTACGTTTATTTTACGACAGTTTTCATTCGCTTATGAAACTTTGCTGCTGAGAGCTCAGTATAAAAAGAAGTAGAGCTAATAGTACACGACTAGATACCCTATTTGTCTTTTAAAATTAAACAAATAGATACTTGTGTGAAATAATCACCAAATACATTCGATGAACATGTTGCATTCGCCTTACACGCTACTCATATTATTTGTAACTCAGTACATAATAAACGGTAGCAGGCAATCCTCTTTGTTAATCGATAAAAAATCTTAATACTGCGCTAGTGAATATAAAAATATATTGGCAGATTGTAATATTTTATTCGTTTTTGGGAGCAAACGAGCATGCGGCTCACCTGATGGTAAGTGACAACCGCCGCCCATCAACAACATCAACACAAGAAGAATGGCAGGTGCGTTGCCGGCCTTTTAGAAAGAAGTAAGCTCTTTTCTTGAAGTTCCCTAAGTCTTAACGGTCCAGAAAAATCGCCATAATTAAAAGTTTCCATAAAGAGGTTGTGCGAGGAAGAAAACCCCTAATAAAACGCACAGTACTGGACCGCCAAGCATGCAGATGGTCTGGATTGCATCGTGAGTTTTGTCGCTATGCGCATTTGAATTAATCCAAAAAATTCCTCACATCACTCCCCGTGTTAGATGCGGTAGAAAATGCAAAGGGATGCAACATCCCTTCGTAGCACCAGTGAATCGAGCAGATCAGAAAGAAATCGGTTGTCGACACTGGGATGTTCCGGCCCAGAGATGAGTCAAAAACAGTCAAATCCAAAGATGAGAATCAGCCGATCTTGTAAAGTTGCAAGCGGTGTGTCGGCTCGCTGCTTTTATACTGCTTGTAATCGGTGTGTGCACCGTCTGCTACGAACTTGATGCTCCAATCAGCAAGGAAACTGGTGATCTGATTGCATAATTTCTTAGGAAGCCCGTAGGAAGAAAGCTTCAAAAGCAGCGTTTCGTTCTTTGTGACTTGATTGAATTATATAGGCTATTAAGTTGTTAATAACATAATATATCGTTACTTTAGCCTAGAATGTTCACTAGTTCGACTCGCTAGACTTTTATATTTTACGTTTTTTGTTAGGGGCAATTTGTAATCTTTAGTTAAAATTTATGTAATGAAATGCAACATAAACTAATAAAAAATACACTTGTATGAAAAAACTGTTCAATTGTTTCAATTACACAGTCTGGTTATAATTCATTCAATGAATCACAGTTATGTGACGATTGAAAAATCGGCCCTTAATGTGATAGAGTACTAGTATAATATATATATTGGATATGTATATTGGAGATACAAATAAACGTTTTATCTATCTATCTATCTATAAACCCGAAATAATTTATTATGATTTTGCTACTAAATGTAGCTTTTGACACGCTTTTATTAACTTCGCGTTTATATCTATCTATCAATTCACGTATCGGAATCTTTTTTATGTAGTTTTCACTAACTTGTATACCAAAGACTCCTTGTAGAGAAAGACCAAAGTGAAATTATATATATTTTGCTTGTTAAATAATTTCATACCTTAGGTGTCAAATATTATTTTTGAAATAGTGCAAAGTACGTAAACGAGAGGAACCCATTACTGTTAAGTACGTAGGTGTACGTACGTAGGTGTTAGCGAAAATTATATTTTAATATTTCAATTGTACATGACATTACAAAGTTAATTAATTTAATAACTTTATCCTAGTATCCTAATCTGGATCACCAGGATAAAATAAAATAATTATCAGGATCATCACAGTTCATGATCAATGCTTGAGCTGTTTGCAATGCTTAAGTTTTTTAAGTCTTATATTATTTTACTTGTCATTCATCCTGCCTGTATGGAGATAAAAAAATTATTGTTAAACATCTGTAAATAACGCGTGCTTATTCATAACATATGTAATGAGTTGATGATATGCTATCTATTGATTTACTATGTCACGGTGCAGTGGCAAATCTTGTAATTAACAGAGACAACTTTTTATTATAATCTTTAGACTAACGATTTATTATCTTTTCCTAAAACAATTTAGTATTTATATTACAAGAACAATCATCATATGAGATTTTATCTTGAAGGCAACCATACTGTAATCGCATGGAAAGACAGATGCGGGAAACTATTCTATTTCTTAGCTGTACGCATTACTAACGGTAAAGCAAACTGAACTGTTCGAACGCGTGGAATGTCGACAACAAACGGTTGTCCGATGAAGTCAAGGGAAGGGAGAAAATAAAATCATGTGATTCCTGCGCACACCCTTCGAAA
This sequence comes from Parnassius smintheus behrii, assembly GCA_036936625.1. Classification (NCBI taxonomy): domain Eukaryota; kingdom Metazoa; phylum Arthropoda; class Insecta; order Lepidoptera; family Papilionidae; genus Parnassius; species Parnassius smintheus. The sequence goes on along the minus strand of JAUPFT010000019.1, from coordinate 25,892,697 downwards.
TGTATCTAGAATACCGAAAGCCTAGGTTCTGCACATGTGCTCAAGGTTGACAAACTTTTTTGAACGAAACGAACGAAGAGACGTGCTCTTCACTGAATCCAACGTTGGCTAGGAGGCAGTTTGAATCACCACATCAAATGTGACAGCAGTACTCCATGCACGGTCGGACTTACGCTTTATATAGGGTTAGATGTTATCTCAGCGCGAAGTACCGCTGCTTTGAAAGGTCACTGTTCGCTAATGACACGCTCAAAAAATCCAAGTTGAGGTTTGAAAAGATCTCAACACCTATCAAGTAAAGGCAGTAAATGTACTTCAAAAAAATATCCCGGAAAGTAGAAATCAGCGTGAGCGGATATTATTTACGTTAAATAGAAACGTTTCACTAACGTTTATCGATGAATGTGTTCTATCCTGATTTGTATTCGACTTAGATAAATAATTTTTTTTGAAATGTTTTGGTGGTATCGAAACTCACTAGATTGAAATCACTCTTTTATCCTATTCATACGCTCTACCACGGTTTCTCTTTCCTACTGAACTTAGTCCTGACTGGTCCGAATTCTCAGGCTGGTATCTCTTCACATATGTGCTGTTGTCGACTGCATACCCATAAATTCAGGGTATAAGCAGATCATTATTATGTAGCAGAGAGAGAGAGAGAGAGAGAGAGAGAGAAAGAGAGTTCTGAAGGAAAGGGATCCCTGAGGAACTTTGGAGTTGTTCGTTATAAGTTCGAAACGATGACGCCGTACGATGTAAGCCTTTTCAAATAGCTAGCGTTCCAAATCCTATGAAAAGCCTACAAAAATAAAAAAACAGCAAGTGCTTTCACGCTGTTTTCGAGTGCCTCGTTCTATACGTGAGTGGCATACGCTAGACGGTTTCTTATTAACTGGTTTCTGCGAAACCCTTACAGTCTCTGATAAGATCATTCTATTCTGGGCATGCGATGCGTTTAATACATGCTTCATATCCGATTCCAGATATAGGCAACTATTTCAGTCCTTAACAGGTTGTCCAAAGTTATAAGAACCCTTGTTAGTGATGCGGACGCGGTGGGGTGCTATTGCCACTGTTTACACGCGATTTGCAAGCAATAAGGTCTCTTAGTGCCTGTAATTCGCGTGCAAAACATTTGTCATCGTATTAATAAACAACACTGTATCAATTACTGTCGTTTCTACAGACAGACAGCGCACAGATCTTAGAGCTTCGCAATAAAGCGCCGCCGCGCCGTATCATCTTCTAATTGAGACGTGACAAGACGCCTGTCGCCTCTCACTCGTAAATAACACCGTTTGTAATAATAAAATAAGGACATAAAGCATATATTCCGGTGCACCGATTTGATTGAACCGGGTCCCGATGTTATCGTCGAGAGACATACTACTGTTGTTATGCTTGTTTGCTCTACTAACGCTTTAAAAATTTGAAGGCGTATTTAATTAGAATATATTATTTTATTTTTTATTATTTTAAATATTAATAGGAAGAAAAAATGGAGTAACCATTTATTAATTACTTAATGTAAGAAATTTTAATACGGTATTTCAGTTTTAAATAAATCCTGCCAAAAAGCTAAATAGAAGACTAATATAATGGAATCACTTTGGTTAGCGATTGGTAGGGTGCGGTTAGCATACGTCTGTCGCACGCTCTAAAGCCTAAAACAATTTAACGCAACAATTATAAATATATAGGTTTGGTTTTTTGGCTTATTACAATTATAGAAATAAAGTAACTAAGTTTAATTTTGAATCAGGATGTTTAACTGGTCATAAATTTAAGAACATTTAATTAAAGCTTTAATAACATATATATATATATATATATATATATATATATATATATATATATATATATATATATATATGCGAAAATATACTATACGTTTGGTTGTTGATGATGTGTTGTGTTGCCCTTTCTAGTTTTTATCCATGTTTATTCAGAAAGTTAAAAAAATATCGTTCCTGTAATAAGAGAGACCTGCGTGTAGAAGTAGTTTTATACGGGCTGATGATGAAGGTATATGAAAAAAACTATATTATGAGTTGTATTTACAGAAAAAGGAAGTCTAAACTACAACAGAATTTGCAAAGCTATTAAGGGGAAAAGCGATTCTGTTAAGTCGGGTCGTAGTGTAATGGCGCGAGCAATGTCGTCCGTATTTTGTTGTATCGAGTTCACGCTCGCTCTCTCCAAACAAATTACCGTCCAGATTGACCCAGAAAGCTTTCCCGCAGCCTCGAAACAATGATCTCGATTGCTTAGTTTACAAAAACGTATAATTTAAACCTTGTTTCTCTTTGAGTCTCAAATATTCTTCGGTGTATTGATTGATGTTCACTTTTCACAGAGAGCCGTTTTAGGTCAGATATTCGGGAGGCTGACCATAATTTTAACTGTGTTCTAGTTGATTTGAGTTTGATAGTTTAAACCACGACATTACTTTTTTATATGTGTTCGGTTCGGCGTATTAAGCAATACAGATAAGTGGAGGTTCCGGTAAATTAATTAAACTTGATTTATTAAATCTTTAAAAACACATTTACATTTTGATTCCTAATCGAGGATAGATGTAGATGTTTATGGGTCACGCCACCCACTTACCATCAGGTGGGTTGTATTACTCGTTTGTAATTCCTTTTTTTTTAATTCTGCAGAATTAAATAAATTTCAAAGATTTGTGAGAACAAAAAGAAGAAAAATTATTACATCATCCTGTATAAAAATACAAAATAACGTTACTCTACATATGATGGAGGCATAAGATTATGCACTACCTCTTATCATTTCGTGAAAAATCCTAGCGTGAGACGTATTTATATATATATATATATATATATATATATATATATATATATATATATATATATATAGTAGTGTAGAGCCGTGGTAGCTCAGTGGTTAACGCTCGCTGTAAATATAATAGAACGCGAGTAACCCGGGTTCGATCCCCGCCGGCACCAATGAAATTGTTAATTGCAATTTTAAGTGCTGATTTACCACGTGCTCGGCGGTGAAGGAAAACATCGTGAGGAAACCTGCATGTCTAAGGAATATGAAAAAAAAATATTTCGAAGACATGTGAAGTTCGTCAACACGCATTTGGGCAGCGCGGCGGACACTTCCTTGCCCTAAACCCTCTCAGAAATGAGGGGAGGCCTGAGCCCAGCAGTGGGACGTATATAGGCTGTAACTTTACTTTTATATATATATATATATATATATATATATATATATATATATATATATATATATATATATATATATAATATTTAATTTCATAAATTTTTTATCAATTAGATTTTTACCATTACTTTCATCAATTTTACCTACGTATTTGAGCGTGAAGGTCACGAGATTTTCAATTCAAACAACTCATAAATGATAAATTCTTTTTTGAATTGAAAATTTAAAAAAAGATTTATGATTTTTTGGTAAGTTGTGTGTTAAAATAACGGTGTTCTCTCGAACTAAAGGCGACAAAGGATAATAATAATGGAGAAAATAGCCATTTGGCCGATTTGAACTTGAAATTTTTTTCAATATTATCGAAAGCTATCAACTGCTGATGAGGTGTTATACAAGTGTACGATAATACAAAGAAATTGAAACTCGCTGCCCGTTGCCCTTATCCTTTGTAATGCCATAATATGCCAAAATTTTTTATTTTTGCCAAAAATAGACATAAAGAAATAATTACATTCACATACATTCATTTAAGTATGTAAGTACGTACGTACATAACTGTTGCGATTTTTGAGGTGTTTAAAGAGTGGTCAGAGGTATTTTCTAAGTGATCCTTGAAACTTTGAAAAGACTGGAAAATAATGAATTCCATTAAAGTAATAAGTAGCTTTTAAACTTTTTTACATTCAGGGGATTAAGGCGGGTAAGGTAGAATTGAAACATTTTATGCAATTAAAATAGTGAACTGTTATGGCAGACAGTTACGGCGCAGCGTCGTCCTGGTACCAGAGAAAGTCCCAAAGCTTGACTTTGGTAAAACCAAGCAGATTACAGTACACTGCCACTTGGAGCTAACACAGTAGCAATATGACCCGACTTAAGGATGAACGAGTGTTATACATGACTGCTGATTCACTGCAAGTATTAGCCAAAAGTTCAAAATATATTTTTTGTTTTCAATTTTTTTATTAAATCAAATACGACAACCTGATTATCAGGAGTAAAACATAATTCTAATAACAACAACGTTTGAAACACTAAGTGTTCCGTTTCAAATTTATCAGTAAATAATAAACTTTTATATGATGTATTAGACACTTTAAAAAAAGTAAAGTTACAGCCTATATACGTCCCACTGCTGGGCACAGGCCTCCCCTCATTTCTGAGAGGGTTTTAGGGCAAGGAAGTGTCCGCCGCGCTGCTCCAATGCGTATTGGCGAACTTCACATGTCTTCGAAATATTTTTTTCTTATTCCTCAGACATGCAGGTTTCCTCACGATGTTCTCCTTCACCGCCGAGCACGTGGTTAATCAGTAATTAAAATTGCAACTAACAATTTCATTGGTGCCGGCGGGGATCGAACCCGGGTTATTCGCGTTCTGTTATATTTACAGCGAGCGTTGATGCCGTCTGAACTTTCATAGCTCTCATATATACATACATATATATATATATATATATATATATATATATATATATATATATATATATATATGTATATGTAGTATTAGATACTTGCCAGTGTTAAATAAGATATAACATAAAACATAAACACTCACGCCTGTCACCCAGAGAGGTAGGCAGACTACAGACTTCCATTTGGCACGATCCTGACACACCCCTCTCGCCTCCTTCACATCCATATACCTACGCATACACGCTCGTCGGTTAAGGGTACTCCTAATTTGGCCCGTTTTTAATAAATCGCTAATTTGGTCGATAAATTTTCGTCTAGGGCGTCCCTTTCCGACTCTGCCATTCACTGCTGCAACATAAATTTGCTTTGTCACTCTCCGCATTCATTCTTTCCACATGACCAAACCACCGAAGCATTCCTTTCTTAATCCTGGTCACTGCATCATCTTGCAAACCACACTTGTGTTAAATAACTGAGTAAAAAATATCCAAGTTCTTTCAGTATGCCTTTCCTTGTATGTGAGTCGGCTTAGGATGTAGAATTTGACGTTCACAGCAGCTTTAACTGAATAAAATATTTTTATATTGAATTTGATTCGAAACGACCGTATTCGCAACAGTTTATTTTTTAACAAATAATGGATCAAGCTAAAATTCGAACTTAGGGCTAGAGACGTACATATCAGGTACTTTAACTAATACCACTACCACGACTACCAAGCGGTAGAATGATTATGTTAATATAATGATTTCAAATATATCCATAATAAATATTCAATTCGTGTCATATAAGATCATATAAACGAAAACATAAATATCCCTGAAGGTGTATAAATCTGTCGGTTACCAACTAGTAACCGAGGGTTTAGTAAACGGATGAAACGTATGCATAATGCATGAATCCGTTTATTCGGCTATCAACGTCAGTATCTAATATTATTACGATACTCGCATCACTTGCGTAACGTTCACATGAGTTACATATCGCGTTTATAAAATGTTACGTATTAATAATACTCGTGGTATTACTATCTGTGAAAACTTTAAACTAAAATACCGACGGTTAATTTTATAATATAATTATAAACTAAAATACCGACGGTTAATTTTATAATATAATTATAAACTAAAATACCGACGGTTAATTTTATAATATAATTATAAACTAAAATACCGACGGTTAATTTTATAATATAATTATAAACTAAAATACCGACGGTTAATTTTATAATATAATTATAAACTAAAATACCGACGGTTAATTTTATAATATAATTATAAACTAAAATACCGACGGTTAATTTTATAATATAATTATAAACTAAAATACCGACGGTTAATTTTATAATATAATTATAAACTAAAATACCGACGGTTAATTTTATAATATAATTATAAACTAAAATACCGACGGTTAATTTTATAATATAATTATAAACTAAAATACCGACGGTTAATTTTATAATATAATTATAAACTAAAATACCGACGGTTAATTTTATAATATAATTATAAACTAAAATACCGACGGTTAATTTTATAATATAATTATAAACTAAAATACCGACGGTTAATTTTATAATATAATTATAAACTAAAATACCGACGGTTAATTTTATAATATAATTATAAACTAAAATACCGACGGTTAATTTTATAATATAATTATAAACTAAAATACCGACGGTTAATTTTATAATATAATTATAAACTAAAATACCGACGGTTAATTTTATAATATAATTATAAACTAAAATACCGACGGTTAATTTTATAATATAATTATAAACTAAAATACCGACGGTTAATTTTATAATATAATTATAAACTAAAATACCGACGGTTAATTTTATAATATAATTATAAACTAAAATACCGACGGTTAATTTTATAATATAATTATAAACTAAAATACCGACGGTTAATTTTATAATATAATTATAAACTAAAATACCGACGGTTAATTTTATAATATAATTATAAACTAAAATACCGACGGTTAATTTTATAATATAATTATAAACTAAAATACCGACGGTTAATTTTATAATATAATTATAAACTAAAATACCGACGGTTAATTTTATAATATAATTACAAATACAATTAACCGTCAGTATTTTAAAATTTTATATAATTGATGATTAGGGTAAAGGAGTTTTATCAATCGAATGAGCAGTCTGAGTTAGGGATACTCCAGCTTTGCGTTAAGGCAATTAATCAATGATAATATATGTATTTGAACATATAACCTCGTGTTTACGAGAGTTGACGGTTCAATTAAAATGTTTTGCAAAACGGGACAAGTTCGTTATTACACATTAATAAATAAATAAACGTCTCATTGTTAAAAAATTTAAACCATTAAGTACAGTTTTAGCTACAGATTTACCACGTGCTCAGCGGAGAAGGAAATCATCGCGAGGAAAATCTAAGAAATTAAATATTTCGTGGACATGTAAAGTCCGCCAACACGCTAAGGACTCTGCTCGGTAACCCTTTCTCTCAGAAACAAAAGGAGGCCAGCAGTAGGATGTTATAGCCTCTAACTATTATCACAAATGTATCCATGGTGAAATGAAATAAATATCAGAAGCATATTACTGTACTGGGATTAACCCTTCAATTCCCATAAAAATCTCATGCAGTCGCATGCGCCCGGCAAATCCAAGACATTACTTACTCGTAAAACCATTAAAACTAATATTTAGAGACTACTTTTCTATGAATAAGTTTGGCATTATAAAATCTATACAAAATTCTCTATCCTGTGGTCTAAACAAAAGTCACGTTTTACTTCATTACAAAAAGATTTTGTTATATTTTGTTAACAAAAAAAAACATATCAAGCGAATGTCGGCACCGTGAAATTACACAATTATTTCAATATATATTACTCGAAATTATTTACGTAAAAAGTTAAATTATATTCACACAAAAGTTTTCATTACAATTTTATAAAAAAAAACACTATACTAAAACACTAATAAAACACTAGGAAAATCCAAAACTCAATACATACATTAACGCGAAAATGGCATACGAAATGAACGTAGATTATAAATATCTTTAGGATAACTAATTTTTTATTGCACTAGAAGATAGAAAATTTCATATCGATTTTATAATGCTAAACTCCTTCATAGAAAAGTAGTCTCTATATATAAGTTTTATGGGTTAAAGTGCTGTGGGTGGGTGCGAAATTTTGACGGAATATCGAAGCGGTCAAATTTGGCCGCTTGGTGTTGGTGAGGTTAAAAGGTACGTTCAAATACAATTTTTGTGATTTAGCGCAATTCCAATACAAAATAATATCCTCTCGTAAGCTATCTTACGATAACAGACACAAGCAGAAACAAGTTTAAGCACGTATACGCACGTTATATTAACGTTCACAAGAGTTGATAGCAGTCAATAACATAGTTGATATTCTTTTATTGTACTTTTTGCTCTCATGGTACCATTCAGGGTAGGTAATTCTGTTACGACCGTATTACAGAGTTTGTATCAAGGAGTGGGAGGGCGTAGGCGGTATGACGTCCGCAACGACCGCCCACCAGCCAACTGCAGTAGGATTAGTATATACGTTTTTCATTTCCACCTACGCATTTATTAAGATATAACGTTGATTTTACTCACTCCGCACAACAAAAATACGTGTGTACCAACCACAACAAAACAAAGGAATAATTATGCATTATTGTGACTTAAAAGCTGTACGTGTTCTATGATTAGGTGCAGTATATTTTATGAATTCTTCAGTTTGACTTTAAAATAATATCATGCCATGAAAATAGACATTACATATACGACAAAGCTGTACTTATCAAATCAAACAAATATATACAAAATAATAATAAATAAATAAAATTAAATATATATAAGCTGATATAATAAAGTTATTTATCAAAGACCACTGTATTGACTGTATAAGTTTTATTGTTGTATTTTGAACCTAATTTCAAGTAAGAATGGTTCTAAATCGCCTACAGGCAATAAATGAATATTTCGGTTGAGCTTGCCTAATTTGTATCCACATTTGTCATTCTGGTATTAATTTAGTCCGATTCAATTAGGATCTAGCTGTTAGTTTCACGTTATTCGATTTCTGCTGCAAAGCAACGCAGATTTAATCTATGTCAACTTTAATAATAAGAACATTTGCCCTTAACAGTGTACTGTAACGTACTATAGACATTTTTAAATGTAATTAATTTAAAAATGTCTATAGTACGGCCAACTAGCAGCGATACGAAAGGTAATTTACCTTAAAAACGACTGTGGAGTTGACAAACTACTATCTCGCTCTTTCCATCTTGTGTATTTGTCGTCTCTCGTTTTCTCGGCAAAAAAAATGTCAGGGTCAAGACGGGTTCGCCAACATTCGGAAAGCCATTTCAGTAATTGTTGTTTATTTAAGTATTGTTATTTTGTTTTATTGATAATTGCTTTTTATTAAGAGTGGTTAATGATGGAGCCACAACCAAGTACGTCGAGAGATAAATCAACAGATTTTACTGGAATAGGATATTTATGAATGTTGTTTAGTAGTTTCAATTAAAACTTCTTGGTTCGTAGTGTACTTTAAAATTATCTTAAAGTTTTTTAAAAAACAGCAACTGTAATAATAAAAATTTTCTTAATTTATTAAAGATGCTTGTAAAGTAGGTATGTATATCATTTTAAATTAAATTTTTAATTTTAGGTGACTAGTTTTACTGTGAATGAAAAAATATGGTTCTTAATACCTACAAATATGTTAAAGAAACTTGACCTTATGATAAATATCCATGCATGCAGAAAAGAGATGGCGCAGAAAGCATTTATTTAATTTAAATCTACATTATACAATAATACAAATTATAACAAAATTTACAAAAAGTCAATTTTTTTGGTTTGCTAAACATTTTTTAAAACTATATTGTCTACTTAAATATATAATCTAAATCTATCAAAAAGTTACGCAGCCCTGCTATTGCTAATAACCTTGCATTGGTTTTATTTACATTTGGTAGGTATCGCTTCTCGATTGCCGTAATATATTTCAGTATTGTATTGTTAAATTATTAATTCAATCAATGCTATAATATGGTTATTATTAGGTACATATTAAGAAGGAAGATTCTCGTGGTCGTAAGCGCGACAGCTGATCCACGTGGTCCTGAGTTCGAATCAGGGGTCTAGTCAAAATCAGTTATTGGGTTTTTCTGTAAAGAAAACACAAAATGTTAGGCTATGAGGTTGGGGTGTTCGATGAGTAATACAGGGCTACTGAGGAGAGATTCTGGACATCTGCCGTTATCGTGTCTCAATGTATAAAAGCTGGCTGATGATGACTCGCCACTTACTAAATGGGCACCTCACACTACAATCTTAACCGACCGCGAGGCGCAACATTGGTGCAAACAGCTAAGAGTATATAGGTGATCTGCGGGCCAGAGATCGGCATTCTCATATACAGTCAGCATTCTCCTGGCGTTATGACATTTTACATTTCCACCCTTCAAGCTCTAGCGCTCCACTCTGGCTGGCCGACCAAGACGTCTTGTCTTAGTCGGCCAGGGCATGTCAATTACAAACTCCCCGGGAGAACTCGGTTGTGGTCCGTTTTGTCGCCGCTCAACAACAGTTCGTCACAAGTTACCCTACTGTCCATCCATTCATGACAGTCTATAAAAGTGGTGGTGAACATAAGTCTCCCCCATAGATTGGGATTTCGCCATAGTTGATACGCTTGGCGAGCGGGTGGTCAACCGCATCATTTTATTATTTTGAGTCGTCGGGAAGGTGCTGCTGCCCATCCTGTTTCTATTCTGTCCTGCGATCACTATTATTAGTATTAATATTATTATTCAAACGATTAAATGTTTTTGCTGTAGTGATGAAGTTTTTAAAAGTACTAATTAGACGACATTTTAGTAATTAAATTGAGCTTGTGACATTTCTAAGTCCACAAAGAAAGGGTCAAATTTATTCATGTTCTTAAAAACGGCTTTTACTTTTTTTTAAGGTTCATTTTGATTCTACCAAAAAACAACAATCCAATAAATAATAGTATCAGAATATAAAACTTTTTATTTCAACTAAACATCAAACATTCCGCAATTGAAAAATGAAAAATTAGACGAACAGTATTTGCTTTCAAGTTATTTAATACCTTTACAGAATTTTATATAAAAGATGTGACATTAAATCGTCGTTTAAGAGGCTGCACCGTTAATAGAAAATTATAATGGAATTATAATGCTGACATAGCCTGCAGTAAGTGCTTCAGTCGAACCGGTTTTTAGGCGGTAATGATTAAAGCGATACTAGATGCAATGTCCAGACTCCAGAGCTCATCACTGCACCGATAAACGGTCGAAGTAAGTGCGCTAATGGCTCTACTTATTGGTTATACGTTGGCTTTACTTTACCTGTCGTTCTGTATGGTCGACTACTTAGGCGGCCCGATTTCAATTTTGTACATCTTCTTATAACTTTAATAAGCAATTTCCCATAAGGGTCTGACCTACCAAGAGCTATATAATTTTATATAAAGGTACAACAACCAATACAAAAAAAAGTTATAATACTTAATGAAACACGAAATATGTAGCACTATTTATCAGACTATATTAAAGATCATGAGTCGAACGTTGGATATATTTTTAACATTAGAAAAGTAATCTCTGATGCTGATTTCTATCACAGGTGCGGATTGGCAATCAATTATAGCACAAGATCTCACGGATATTTGGCGCCACTAAAATGCAGTTAGAATTTTTAAAGCAGATTAAAATTAATTAAAGTTGTAAGAGATTCTTTTCATGTACACACACAAACACACACACACACACACACACACACACACACACACACACACACACACACACACACACACACACACACATATATATATATATATATATATATATATATATATATATATATATATATATATATATATATCATCAAATCGATGTTTTAAATTTATTTATCAAAGACCACTGCTATACTAACTGTACAAGTTTTAATGTTGTTTTGAACCTGATTTCAAGTAATAATGGTTCGCCCACAAGCAATGAATGACTATTTCGGTTGAGCTTGCCTAATTTGAATCGACATTTGTCATTCTGGTATTAATTTAGTCCGATTCAATTAGGATACACACATAGAATTATTTAGAAATGCAATGGTATCATGACTATGAGCTAGTACACTCACTGGGAGCATCACAGCATGATCAAAGCGTGTTACTTAATTTTTTTAAATTCTTTTATTGTAGAGAAGACTAAACCGAAAAATGAATCATTTGTTGTACTTGTGCTGTTTCAAATGTTACATTAGATTTAAGAAATGTCAATCCCAACAAAATAATAAATGTGAAAAGGTGGCCAAGTGGCCAGTACCAACAAGCTCCTTGTCGATAAGATAGTTAAGACGACAACCTGTCCATCAGCAACGGGTAGGTCTTAAGATGAATATGAACGATACGAAAATCGTTAGACATTAACGAACACGTTACACCTGTAACGGTAGTTACTCGTAACAATACTTTTGAATTTGTTTACCTAGGACAATGTTCAACTTAGATCAAGAGGTCAACCGACTAATCAAACTTGGTAGGGCAGTAATGATTTCTTATATTTACGCGAACACTATACATTGATTAAAACTACTTTTACGGATTTTATCGCGTTTTATTTATATTAATTTTAATACCCGACGTTTCGGGTGCTTTCCAGCACCCATGGTCACGGGGGACTGAGGTGACTGACGTCCCGATGTCAAAGTTAACCCGGAGTATTACTCCCGATGTCAAAGTTAACCATCGGGAGTTAGACATCGGGACGTCAGTCACCTCAGTCCCCCGTGACCATGTGTACTGGAAAGCACCCGAAACGTCGGGTATTAAAATTAATATAAATAAAACGCGATAAAATCCGTAAAAGTAGTTTTAATCAATTGGTAGGGCAGTGTTTTAGGAACATTGTAACAAATGTTCTTGTCCGATATACCTTCGAACAAAAGTGTGGAACCGTCTGTGTTGCTGTACGTTGCAGAAACCGCAGCGTGGTCCTTCGTTGTTGGCCGTATGAGGAAACTCAAAGTTACTCAGCAACAACGGACAGGACTATGCTATCGGCAGAAGAATAATAGTAACTCATAGCCCAAAGGATCAGAAAGCTGAAGGGGCAGTGGGCTGGCGATGTAGCTTGAAGAACAAAGTTTTTCAAGTGGCAGCCTCGTACGGGCAAGCGCAGTGTTGGGCAACCCCTCTAGATGGAGTAACGACTTGATGAAATGATGACAGTTGATGGATGCAGGTGGATCAGGCACCACCGTACTTAGTGGCAATCTATGGGAGGGGGGGGGGGGGCTAATATTCAGCAGCGGCCTTGCGATGAGCTATAATGATAGTATTTATTAAAACATTTGATAATGCAAATTAATATATCGAAAATGGGGTCAATAGGAATCCCCGTTGTGTAAGGGAGAAAACTGGAAAGGCTTTTATTATTTAACTTGCCTATAATCTTTTATTCCGTAAAAAAATATAGTACGTTATTTAAATCTGCAAAACTGTGTAAAAGTCTCTTATAAAGTAAGATTTCATTTAAAACTTTATGGCTTCCAAAACTTCGTTTAAGACATTGTAAAGCGAAGGTGCAGACTCAAGTGTGGGAACTTATTTTGTTCATGAGTGTTTTGTTCTATCGTGGAGTGTAATCGGCAAGTTTTAAACTTGTTTATTATTGTTGTTTTCGATAAATTACAAAATGCCTGAATTTTTCAATATTGGGTTAATGGCAAGGACTTTAGTAATAATAGGAACGGGATTAACCACGCGGGATATTTTACCACTTTGTCGGCGTGATTGATACACATATTGGTGCCAAATTTCAGCTTTTTAGTGCTAACGGTCACAGAGATTAAGCGAGGACGGACAGACGGACAAACATGGCGAAACTATAAGGGTTCCTAGTTGACTACGGAACCTTAAAAACGTGGTTGCCAACCCGCTTGTCAAGCGTGGCAACTATGGCAAATATTCCCCCTATGAGACAATCTATGGGAGAGGTGTACGTTCAGCAGAGGACATTCATAGGCTGTAATGGTAACTGCAACGGATATTTAGACGTACTGGGGCAGAGGAATAGAATTTGTCATCATGGTTGTGGCGTAAGAGAATACATTACGCTATTTCTTTCCATGGGCAACTACGAAAAATGCTAAAGTATTTCATATCTGCCGGTATGGTGGCTTTAACAACTAGTTCACCCCAGACGTAAATACCCAGACGCGATTGCCAATCTGCAGAGAGAGCAGTGAACTTTTACGGACTGTTGGAAGTTTACATCAGTCAAAAAGCAACGTCAAGAAACTTCCTATAAAGAGTGTTGAATTACATTTAGTATTGTGTTAGAGCCATGCTGAAGCTACACTATAGCAGCACGAATAGGTATGCACGACCGGGAAAAGAGAGCGCTCTAACAGAATACCAGCGTAACAATACAGCAGCTTAATGCTACTGTGTTTTGTATGTTGAGAGTAGAGAATCGGAGACCCTGTTTACTGATAACGAGGTATCCATCTCAGTCCTCAAGAGTGACTGATCTGCATTTTGATTCTTCTTGCTGGAAAGATGTGTACGTGTGGCCTGCGTGCTCGTCTGTCACCCTTATTCCATATTTAAAAAAAACACTAAATCTTCTAAATTACTTGTGAAGGCTGTATCCGCCGACCCCACATACCATGTCATTTGTAAAGCATCCCACCTATATAGGAAAAAACAAGATTTATAATAGTTATATAAAGACCTATTCTTTTATATTTGCGGGAGGTAAGGACCAGTAAGAGGTCAATAGGAATAATTATTGTATTTTCCATCGATATTGAATGTTATCTATATAATTATTTCACACAAACAAACAACTTGGACAAATTGTATCTTCCTGCACAAAAGGTATAGTTAAGTTTAAGTTTATTGTTTCTGTTTTTATTCCCGTATTAATTTTATAGTATTTTTCACTTTATTTCAATCATTGATTTGCATACCTCGAAATGAAAGCGGAGATGTATAACAAGATGATATCATTTTTTTATATTTTACTAAACGACACATTGTAATTACCGTGACCGTGATGTGACTTATTACAGAGATATTTATATAAAAACGCAAGATGTTATGACTGTCCTTGTGTCTCGATTACTGGTCCTATTTTTTGCAAAAGCGTTTACAAAGGTACCTAAGCATTTCCGAAAATACAATTTCAAAACAAAAAATATATCATAATAAAATTACGAAAAATGTTTCGAAATAAAATCCCTTATATTAAAATATAACAATAAGCTGGTAAGGGTGCCAGGGCAAATACATAAAAAAATAACGAACGGTGGGCTTTAACGGACTAATAGAAAAAGATGAAAAATATTGAAATAAATGTATCATCATCATCATCGTTACAGTCCTTCATAAGTCTACAGTTGAATATAAATAACGTTTGTAAATACAAAATTAGATCGCATACAATCGACAAACTTTTGTAGAAGTAAAGTTTTGTAGTCATATTCATCATATTACATTCATCGGATCAGATTGACCTCGCTGAGTCGGTCTCGCGGACTTTCCGTTGTTTGCTGGTCACCAGCGAGCAGGATTGCTTTACCTTCGTTATCCTTTAGCATCGTTTTGTTTTATGTTTATGTTGGTCCACAGCCACTTACAACTTTACTTTTAAACTATGTTAGAAAGATGGTGTGGATTCGAGTTACAGTTAACATCATTCTTAAAAAATATAAGGTTTCCGTTTGAGGTGATGCCTGTCTTACATAGTGTCGTATCGTAAAGTACTTAAACAAAAAAGTTTATTTCCTAAAATTCAAGCAAAAGTAACCTCGCTTTACAAGGACGTTTGTGGGGCATCAAGTATACTAGTACCGAGGTAATTGTGAGTAGCGTTCTTTGGCGTGGTGGCAGAAGCCTTCATACTAGGCTGGGGTTATGAATTATGATATACTTTGTCTTAGCACTTACTGGCTTCAAAGCAATAAACTACGCGGAAGTTATTTAATTTTTTAGTTCTTGCAGTCGCTTTTTAACTTATTCATGCCTTATTAATAAATATTCTATGTTTATTTTTCTAAATAAAATAAATAAACCTAAGCAGGTGTGCTTTACAAATCTAACACTACGATACACAGACTAAAAGTTGACTTGTCTTCTTCTTCTATAATTTAAATAAACTACGCAATCGTTAGCAGACAATTGACAAACTTGGAAAGAAGAACCTTGAAGAGCTGTAATTAGCGTGGTCGACGTAATGGTCAAAAGTCGCTAAAGGTCACCGCAACTCGTCTGACCTTAAGGCTCTTCATCGGTCAGTTGTAAGTGATCGACAATGATATATCTCCATTACATTTAAATAATTTGATGTATGTTTCTAAAGATCATGCTGATATATGCTGTTCACATGTTGTAATATACCCAATCTTGCTAATGTAAAACACAATTTTAAACTGAAGTCTATAATATAATATTTAATAGTCATGTTTTTAAAACAAAATGCACAAACTTCAAAGTGTAAGTAAGTATATAGTTTTTGTTAGGAGATGTAGGGCCTCCATACGGTACTATTTTGTACCACGTAAAAAAATCAAAAAATACATATTTATGATAGGTTTTGTAGAAAGTAAATGAAAAACGTTGATTTCTATTCATAAAAGTGCATTATAAATTTTATAATTCAATTTTAAGAATATTTTTTTAAATCTGTGCCTTAAATCTTCAAAACGCTATCAGCCATATTAGTCCAGTGAAAATAGACATCTGACTTAGCCAAAATTCGCACAGAGCTGAAAATTGGCAGAAACGTTAAATACATCATTATAAATAAAATGTCAAAAATCCTCTTCACTTCTACAAAAAAAATTATTCAAGGTCATACGTACAAAATTAAGTTATTTTCCATTTTTCTCGAAAACGGTAAGTTTCATCGTGAAAATAGGTAAGACAAAAGTTGTAGATCATACAATTCTCTACAAAAATGGTCTAGTTACTTTTTCTCTTACTACTCACCATTCGTGAGGTAATGCAGTTTTAATAATTAGAAAATTCATATTTTACATAATATGAACCAAAACTTGAAACCTGGGAAAGCTCAAGTACGTCTTGCTGAAATCATAGCTTGCATTCGACTGAGCATGCTTGCGAGTACGTTCACACTCTGCTGTGATCACATTGTTTAGCTCTCTGGTGGTCTGTGACGCCGACTAGCTGATCTCACTCGTTGCTTCAGAGCGTTTCTTCAAAATATGCCTCTTCAAAGCGTTCTCCTCGTTTTCGTAGCACTAAACGTGGTAGAGCCATGCTGCTGTTATATTAGAAGTATAGTTGTAGCACGAATGGGTCGGCTCGACCGGGGAAGGACCACGCTCTCACAGAATACCAGCGTGAAATAGTAGCTTAATACTGCTGTATTTCGTATGGTGAGTGTAGAGAACCGGAGACCCTTTTTACTGGATACGAGGCATTCCATCTTAGTCCTCACGGGTGACAACGCATCTGCAATTTGATTCGTAATTGAGGGTAGATGTGGATGTCTATGGGCCACAGCAAACACTTACCATCAGGTGGACTGTGTGCTCGTTTGTCACCCTATCCTATAAAAAAACTCGCTAAAGTCAGTCTTCACCGTACAAATCTTTGTCCTGGCTTCATCGGATAACAATACCCTATCCCAGTCTTCTTGGTCCATGGCACACAATTTCGAGAGAAGCTATGCCTGGCAACTCGGTGCACTCAAAGTAATTTAGGGCCGCGATATTGGCAGCGAAAAGCCTCCTCCTGCCCGTGCATAGATTAATTTGTACACTCCTCACTCCATCGAGGTTGTCCTTGAAGGTCTACATAAGAAGATTTGCTATTTCTCAACGCTTGACTCACCAATAAACGATTATCCTGTAGTTCGGGCTATCTTCCAGAACCTGGCTTTCTCCTGATGGTATCGTCTCTTGACAGCACTGCCAGATCCTTTGAACTGTTGAACGACATTTTAGCTCCGAGTCACGAAGCGTTTGCTGCAACTGCAATCACTTTGCCTATTACTTTCGAGATTGCTAAACAGCAATAATTATACTACCTCCTTGTCCTAGACATTCTTAAAAATTGTAGTACGCCGCATTCCATGCCAGCATCACAATTTATCCAAGCTCGCTAAAAAAAATTTTAAAGCAGTATACATGTATATGGCAACACTTTATCAACCCGTCCGTCAATGCAATTTCATTACGTTTTTTTGTGCCAGCCATCACAGTGTGTTTTTATAATTTTTGTTGTAAAAATTAAGTATGTTTAGTGTAAAATCAAATATTTTGTATCCAAAACCTACTACAAATAAATTTATTACGTATCTGCGTGGTAGTAATTGGATTATGTACTTGGGAAAGGAAGATATTCAAAATGGAGCCAACCAATCAAAGGTAAACAAAAATCCTATTGTTCGAGGTAGGTGCACGTGTATATAAAATAAATAAAGTTAAAACATTTATTAAATAATAAAATCAGATTCACGGTGCGCTAATTCACTATTAGCGATTAATAACATAACCTCGTCACTCATATAATATGAAATAGTAAATAGGTATTTTAACCCATAAATGTGGGTTGAGATACATTGTACAGAGATACGTTGATATATATTAATGTTTTTCTTACTTTCATTTACTTACATTGGGCAGTCGCCATTATCAGTCATTGATCAAGATTATTCCCACTTTTGACATGCACATAGTTTCGGACAGTATTGAAGAAATAGGAAAAGTATAATACTGAGGAGATAGGGAAGCAGAAGCACTATTGACTTAAAACTGCTGGGAAAAATATCTAACAGGAGTTATATAGATGCTATATACAGACCGTTAGAACTGTCACTTAGAATATATTCATGGATTGATGTATATTAAGCGGTGCAGAGAGGCAACTTAAAATTGTTGGGAGAATATCTAGCATAAGTTATTTTAAATGCTATGCATTAGAGCTGTCATTTATGAGGATAGACATGGTTAACTATTCAGACCTTACCGCTATGACTTAGAAGGTAGACAGGTCTTAATTCACATATAAGATGCTATCATTAGTGGAAAGATATTAAGATGGGCTAGGACTCAGAAGACATCACGCAGGCTTTAAACCGTTAGAGCTATCACATAGAGGATAGACACGGTTGACTATTCAAACCTTAGAGCTAACACTTTGAGGTTAGACAGGTTTGAATTGAAAGCAATATCACTTGAAGGAAGACATTAAGATGGACTACGGTTCGGGAGAAATCACTGCAGGCTTCAAACCGTTAGAGCTATCACATAGAGAATAGACACGGTTAACTATTCAGACCTTTTAAAGCTAACACTTTGAGGTTAGACAGGTTTTCAATTAACATTAAGGCGCTGTCACTATAAAGTAAAATATTTTGCGGTACTGAGATTTAGAAGCAATCAAATAAAGATAATTAATGGTATAATTTTTATTACAAAAGGGCTGAATATTATAACTAATGAAAAACTTGTTACAAATTATAGATGTAAAAGTACTAGAAAGTCTCACAAGGGTTTGGCAAAAGAAGTCCAAAAATTGTCAACGTAAGAGAACCCCCACATGATCACCGGACATCAAGGTAGCAAAATATACCAACATACCAATGATTTGAAAATTGGGGCAACAGACCCGGAAATTATACACCCTGAGATTTAGTTGTATACCCTGAGATAAACCTAAACTTTCTTTAGTATCAGAAAATCCTGATTATGGAAAGAAATAAGTGCTATAAATAAACTTAAACTCATGGTTTTATTAAGGTTATGTAAACCTTTAACGTCCACAAAAAATGGCAGAACAAGTTAGAAATAATAACTGAAATCTGGGACAAAATTATCCGGTGTGTAAGGGAGAGTCAGTTTACTAGTCCTTAAAATTGTTAATTCCCAAACAAATGGGATTTAATAGATGCATTTTTAAATCTAAAGACAGTATATTTTTACATATTATTTTGTAGACACATAAAATAAAAAATAAAAAGCTACATAATATGACACACCTCGATCAGGCACTTGGGTGTTGGTAGGCTTATGTGCAGCTGTGATTGACTTTTAGGACTGGGCTTTTAAAGACTGCAATGGATGGATGGATAATATGACATGGAAGTAAGAAAAATGTGATATGAGAACTGTTTTACCTTGATATGGAATATCAAAAGGTTACAAGTTTAAATACACTTAAAATATAAGTAAGCAAAAAGTAAGTAAAAAATAAGCATTTATGCTGTTTAGAAAAATCTGAAAGATTGAACCAAACCTATTATTCAAATTACATCCCTTGTGATATATTTGTGTGATATCTTGTGAAATGTTTCATGACTTAGATTACTGTCAATTTTAAACAATTAACAAAATATAATTAAAAAACTCAGTAAAGAAGGTAAACAATAAATTATTATTATTGAGATAGTAAAAGGAATATAATATAATAATTATTATATAACAATTAATATATTAAGACGAGAAAATAAGATAGAGAAATTTCTGCTGATAGACAATTAAATAAAAATAAAAATCTAGACCATGATTAATTAACCGAAATTAAACATAGGCACATTATTGCATTTGAGCTGTATTATGTAATTTAATATAACCTAAGTTATAAGAAAGAAAGAAGTGTTTAGCATCATTAGGTTTTAAATAGAATGATGAGTTGCAAATGCATTAATGGCCTACAGCGGTACATAAAATATCAATCTGGGAAAATATAAAACTTACATACTTCACTAATTAAAACAGTGGTAAATTAAACAATTAGAAAGAAATTAAAAAATAATTATAGGAAATAAATTTCTATTGTAAGATATTAAAAAGTTATGACAAGTTAAAAATAAGTAATATGTGAAGTAATAATTAAAAAATAAAATAAAGATGGATTTATTCAGTAAAATTAAGTATGGTATCATTCATACCTATCATGTCATTATTATCACCTTCATAATTAAAACTATGTATGGTAAAAGCTCAATAGAGTTATGCTGACAGATGCATACACTGATTGCCAAAATATGTTAGCAACAAAATTAATTGTTGTAGTAAGAGGAAATTATGTAAAAATACTTAAGAACTATAAAAAATTTATGATATAAATAGTGACTAAATATATTGTGCATAACCCATTTTGGTTGCTATTACTAAAATGAGGTTAATAATGTTGTGCTTTAAACCTTATTATATATAATAATGTATATATAATGTTATGTAATATATATTCAGTGGCAAATTTCTGACATTAGATGGTAGTTAATAATATAACAAAAAACATTAAACTCATAAAACCGTTTGAAATATAAATTGACACTTCTCAACTGGATGGAGAGAAACCTATGGAGTGAGACAAAATTTGGGTTTTAGTCCTTCATTGAGAGTAAATTACATAGATATTATTCGATATTAAAGTAGTATATGCTTATATTTTTGGGAATGGTAGAATACAATACAAAACTTTGAGCAAAACAATATAGTTATAATGAATAGTAAACTTACTACAACTAAATAATACTTATGTTGTACAATTTTACCCAGAGTTGATAAAAATCCTGCTTCATATATTAACAAGATAGAGAGAGTTCTATTCATTAACTATTGAGGATTCAATACTTTAAATTAAATAAAAATATGGAAATTTGACATACAATCTAAAATTGAGCCAAGTAAACAAAAAACAGTCAGAGGAAGTCTTTCCAAGTCTATTCAACAAGATCATAAAGCAGTGTCAAAAGCTAAAACTTGATCAAATTAGTAACGATAAATAATAAGATTATTATATACTTAACAATGGGGTTCTGTAGGCATGACCCAGAAACCATGGCAGTTATATTAGTTTGAGGGACGATTCTTCTTTTATGTATTTCCTCTTAATGTCGATGAGTCAAAAAACCATAGCTTTTTATTTTTTTCACATGTGCAGTAAATGTGAAAAAATGAATTATTTATTTTGCATATACTGCCTATATAAAGATAATCATACTACTGTGTCACGTTACAGTCATCTCATAGACATCTTATACACATCATTGGTTACTATTAGTGAAGTATTTTGTAAAATATGGAACTCCAAGATTCATTCCAAAATTCATACTAAGAATTATAGTGAACTCTCCTATGTCAAATACTATAAATTATAAAATAATAAAATAATTAATTCTTTATCGTACCAAATTGTAGTAAGTGTAATGAAATTCCTTCCTGGGCTTTTGTGCCTTTTACTTAGGTTTGAGTTATAAAAATAGACTTAATAATAAGTTACTTTTAGATTATTAACTACAGAATATTGCAATAAATATTGAGAATACAGAAATTTACAAAAACTGGTAACAAGCTGAGCAGTGATGAGTTATAGGTTATAATATACATACATAGTCCTTCAACAAATATTACATTTATTCAAAGGGGAGCTCAGATGTATAGTTAAGATATAGATAGAATTTCACTTCAACAGGGTTTGCTTGGGAAAAAATAAATGGGAAGGGGTTGAGCCTTTCTTGTGAATATTTTGATAGAAAACAGAACACAAGATATTGATAAATTTAACCCACTTAGAATAGTATTTCTTAAGTAAGTTAGTAAGTTATAAGATGTTAAATTAAAATTTATTATAAATTAAACTGGAATAGATATTCCAGATTGTTTTCTTTTTCAGTCATAATTCTTCCACAGGGCCACTTCTGCTGCAATCAAGCCGGCCTTATGTGAATAAGGAAATGTTATGAAATAACGATAATTTATTTATGTTATTAATTTAAATTTATTATACAGGCAATATGTTCAAATTTTTTTTATAAAATAAGGAAAATTTCAAAGTTCCATTCATTGGTATTATAAATTCGCAACCCTGTCTTCAAACATCTACAATTGTTAAGAATGTCTAGGACAAGGAGGTAGTATAATTAAATGGTTAAACGAACTTACCTTAAGTGAAGTTCAACCATAATTATACGAAGCTCCTTGTTCTAGACGGTAATCCCGGCCCAACTCTCCCTGGGTTAGGGTTGCTCATCTAATTCCTTGCTTTAAACATAATGAAATTGCATTGACGGACGGGTTGATACAGTGTTGCCATATATACTGCTTTAAAAAAAATTTTAGCGAGCTTGGATAAATTGTGATGCTGGCATGGAATGCGGCGTACTACAATTGTTAAGAATGTCTAGGACAAGGAGCTTCGTATAATTATGGTTGAACCTCACTTAAGGTAAGTTCGTTTAACCATTTAATAATACTTTAAAATGTTAAGGAAGTGAGACAATTCAATAATAGAATAAAATTTATTCAGAGCCTATATTTTGTTATAAGGTGATAAGAGACCTCTGGGGACAAAAAAAACTTAACCCGCCCTCATTCATTTACTCAGTTCTGCCTAGGCCTAATAAGTTAAGCCTAGAGTATTTAGGCCAAACTAGATTGTCCTGGGCTATACTAGTATATCCTGACATGCGAAGGACAAGTTGATTTGGCCTAGGACAAACTAATTTAGCCTGAAATCGGGTTTGGCTGGTATCATATATCCAGCCGTAGATTTGGGAGACTTTCTAACCTCTCCGAAAGAGTCCGGAAGTTCGGACTTTCTATTTTTTCTATTCTATTGTAAGATGATATAACTAACTTTAATTATTATATAATATAAGTATAACTAAAAATAAAATGAACAAAACTATGTATTTCTTAGTGATGGTATTTACAGCGAAGGAAACTAAATCCAGGCGAGATAATTAAATAGTGAATATAACTCATTGCGTCAAGCATGTGTTTGTTATTTCTACCGTCGTGTGAATGGAGTTTAAAAGCAACCATTGAAATACGGGATCTACTTTGTAAGCAATACGGTTCGAGCGGGAAAGCAACAAGTCGCGACGGCTCCGCGCGGCGGGGTTGAGTGCCGCACTACCACGATACTAATATCTGTGCTCACGACCTTTTCCTTTTACGACGTTTGGACTTTCGACCGTCGCAACCACACTCAGCCCATGACATTCGATGCCAGTAACTCCCTGAGTATTAAATCACATTTCGAATAAAGGTAGATTGGATTAACAGTTGCGGAATATATTAAAGCTCTATAATACATAAAATACATAAAATTCGCCAAAAACACATGCAAAAAACCGCGTCTGATGCGGACGGTGGTTATTTCATCGAAAAAAACTCTCATTTGCGTATTTCTTGTGATTTAACCGGCCGGTGCACTTACTACGTCACAACCGCATACAACGAATGCGGATGTTACCGCTTGAATTCGCCGGTGCTGCGGCGTAAACAAGAGCGCAGGCAGTACCTTTTTGTTCCGTGTGCACTTGATGTTCCGTGCGCGGTTGATGTTCCATCGCCCGCGACGGTGGCAGATCGGCAATCATCGTGTGAGAATTGTTTTGGTGGCGATTATGTCGGCCGCGTGGTGACGCCGCCTAGTGCGCAGTAGAAACTGCCGCGCAGTAGAGAATGCCGCGTAGTAGGCGAGAAAAGGACGGGACGCTTGTAACGCATGCGCTGACAAAACGCGGGAAGCATTTTCCAGAAGCGGTTTTCCGTATTAAAAATCGCTTCAGCTTCAGTGTTGCACAAAGCGGTATTAGAGAAAATGTATTGTTATTATTATTTTATAAAAATTAAAATAACACTAACAATACTTGTAAATAATTCTTGAATTTTCTGTTTTCTCATTTTTCGAGGAGATAATTAATAAGTAAGCCGTGTGATTGTAGCATAGGAAAATCCTGAAAAGGCATAAGAGTTGTTAAATGGTGAATCAAATGCCCGGAAAATTTTGTGGCCTTCGATGGACGGCGGTATACTCGTACATCTCATATCTGCAATATAAAATAACAAAACTACTGATGCTGAAACTACAATGCATGCTAGTGACAAAGAAAGCTGTACAGGTTATATAAGAACTTAAGTAAGAATAAAAAATAAGATAATAGTAAATAAAATAAATTTCGTTAAACAAAATAGCTTTTAAACGCGAAAACTGTAGAAATAAAATAGATATTTTTGACACTTTTTTTTTCGAGCCGACTTTAATCATTGAAGTTATACTAAATAACAACCACAAGGATATTTTTTTTTAAATTTAATATAATACTGCTATGTGGCATTCCTTGGGGGAGGCCTATGTTCAGCAGTGGACTTGTAAAGGGCTGTAATGATAAATGTCATAATGTGTTCAGTATAAACACAGCTGTAAGCGAAATGATTTAGAGAGAATTAATACCGTAAAACTGTGTACGCGGCAGGTGTGCTGATCGTGGGGTTCATTAATTTTATTATTCACGTGAACGTGACCAAAGATGGCAGGGTAGCTTAATATGCTAAAAACCAGTTCCTTAAGTGTAATAACGTTAATACGTAAAAATAACAAATAATGTATGTTATATTTTTGTAAATGTAAAAAAACAACTCTCGTTAAAAAGCAAAAGCCGCCTTCAAAGAACTAAAAAGAATAAAATAATTCCAAATTCATATTTTTTCAGTTTGAAGTAATCTCAATGTCGTCTAAATAGTTACATAACAACTTTATTCCCTACTTTACCACCTTTAAGAGTGGAATTTTTTCTCCTTACTTATAAGGGACTACCCCTGAAGCAATCTATTAAATAAAAAAGAATCATCGAATTTGGTTAACAATTGACAAAAATATACAAGAAACATACAGTTTAATCTGAAGTGTCCTTCATTTTTTAGATGTCACCTAAAACTAGCTAAAGCTAAGCCGAAAGCATTCGGCTGCGTGGTATGCTATGAGCATTCAACGCCTCCCCCCCCCCCGCTTTCCGGGGGGTTGCCCATATTGCTTTGGGCGCAAAAAAACCTAAATCTACTGTTTACAGAATTTGTTATGTTTATATTTTTATTAGTTTATATTTGTTTATATTTTATCAGTTATACCTCAATCTCTGAAAACTAAAGTGTATAACCAGTGCGTGTTGCCAGGGATGACTTACGGATCTGAGACGTGGTCCTTCACTGCTGGCTCAGCGAGCTATGGAGAGGGCTATGCTCGGAGTTTCTCTGCGTGATAGACTCAGAAATGAGGATATCCTTAGTAAAACCAGAGTGACCGACATAGCCCAACGGATTAGTAAGCTGAAGTGGCAATGGGCCGGCCATATAGCTCGAAGAACCGATAACCGATGGGGAAGAAAGGTTCTCGAGTGGCAGCCTCGTACCGGTAGGCGTAGTGTAGGGCGACCCACCACTAGATGGAGTGACGACCTGGTAAGACATGCAGGAAGTCGATGGATGCAGGTGGCTCAGGACCGTGCTTTGTGGCATTACTTGGGGGAGGCCTATGTTCAGCAGTGGACTTGTGAAGGGCTGTAATGATGATGATGATGATGATATTTTTATTCAGAGAGAAAAAATCTTTGATATCCTGACACTAGAATGATGGTATCAACCTGAAAGTACCAGCTACGCAGGACATCTTACTTACTTTCTTATTCGTATTATAATGCCTGAGTTATAACGGAAGTTAGAATTCACCTTCCCGATGTTGATGGCAAAGGTGATTAAATAGTAGAAAAGATCAAAAACATTATTAAATATGCAGACACAATTAATTTATGAAACCAGAATTAAAATACAATAATCATTTGTGAGTCGCATAAAAACTGACTTGGAGTTTATAAGGTTTATAAGCATCTGCGTGAAAAGTGCAAAGCGACCGAGCGGGACCTACGATTGTTAATAATTTCTCTACCATGACAAGACATGCTAATATAATAAGAAACAAAACTGTACTGAGATTTGCGTAGGTACAAATATGATAATTTAGATAGATAGATAGATAATTCTTTATTGTACACCAAATCAATACATAAACGAAAGAAGAAGAAAAAAAAATAGTGTTACAATGGGCGGTCTTATCGCTAAAAGCGATTTCTTTCAGACAACCTTTGGATGGACAGGATCGCAAAAAACAGTAAATTGTGTGGTTTGGTGATCCAGAAACAATATTTATAAAAATATCCATATTTTATATAATATAATTAGAAATAAACGACAAATAAATACAAAAAATACGAATGTATACTACATATATAAATGGCACGAACTCAAAGATTAAGATAGTGACTGTTTCTGAAAAGCAGGTAGAGACTGGGCGCGTCTCACTGACAGAGGTAGGGCATTCCATAGACGGACTGCTTGGATACTAAACGACCTGTCCATAAATTTGCTATTATGGGCAGGCATTTTTAATGTAAAATTGTCTGATGATCTCAAAACTTTCGAATGGGAATAGTGAAGGAATTCAAAACGATCCTTAAGATAAGAAGGATAGGAAGGATTAAAGAGAACATTGTAAAGAAGTGACAGAATATGAGCATTCCGACGAAGACGGATAGGAAGCCACTTGAGCTTATTACGAAAACAAGATACGTGATCATATTTGCGCAAACCAAATATGAATCTTATATAAAAGTTTTGAAGACGCTCAAGTTTATCAAGTTGCTTCTCAGTGAGATCAAGATAGCTGACATCTGCATAGTCCACAATTGGGAGAAGAAGAGATTGAGCAAGCGCAATTTTAGTAGCAGTAGGTAGAAAGTTCCTTAATCTGTTCAACGATCGGGCAGCTGCAAAGAGTTTACGACTAACCTCCTGTATTTGAGGACCCTATAATAGGTTCCTACCAATATAAATACCCAAGTCCTTGACTTTTTCACTCACAGGAATAAAGTTTCCATTAAAAACAACTTGAGGTGCTTGAGATATGTTGGATTTTCCAATCATATACGAACTTCCGATGATAATTACCTGAGTCTTTAGGGGGTTAATCTTTAAGCCATATGTTTTTGCCCAATCTGATATTTGCTCAAGATCACTGTTTATATTGCTAATAGCTGCATCTACTTCACTAGGAGAAACATGAGTATATATTTGAAGATCATCTGCAAGGGTGGTAGGACGAAGTAATCTTAGTGGCTATAGAATTAATAAAAATTGAGAAAAGTAAGGGAGATAATACGCCACCCTGCGGGACGCCAGCAATGGTATCACACCAAGAAGAAAATGTGTCATCAATGCGAATACATTGCCGGCGCCCAGACAGGTAACTTCGAAACCAATCAATCACTGTTGGAGATATGTTAAGAGAGCTAAGTATACCCAGTAAAATTTCAAAATCAACTGAGTTAAAGGCATTGCTAAAATCTAACAGAGAAAGGATAGTTAACTTGCGGTACGGTATGATGTAAGCGTCTTTCCAAGTTGTTGGAAAAACACCACTAGAAATCGAGGAGTTTAGGATATGGCAAAGTATTGGGATGATTATGTCAAGAATCGGAAGGATCATATTACGGCTGATACAATCGCTGCCGATTGCATTCGAAGTAATAGATAGAGTATTATTTACGTGGTAGAGCCATGCTGCAGTTATATTAGTAGTATAGTTGTAGCACGAATGGGTCGGCTCGACCGGGGAAGGACCACGCTCTCACAGAATACCAGCGTGAAATAGTAGCTTAATGCTGCTGTATTTCGTATGGTGAGTGTAGAGAACCGGAGACCCTTTTTACTGGAAATGAGGCATTCCATCTCAGTCCTCACGGGTGACAACGCATCTGCATTTTGATTTGTAATGGAAGATAGATGTAGATGTCTATGGGCCGCAGCAACCACTTACCGTCAGGTGGACTGTGTGCTCGTTTGTCAGCCTATTCTATATAAAAAAAAAAGAGTACTCTTCTTAACATCACAAGCAGGAAATTGATTTAGGACAAAAGGTGAATGATCAGGAGTTGGAAGCGATGTAAGAAAATTTAATGTGTTAAATTTTGTAGTCCCATTTAAGTTGGACGAGGATGAGAAGAACTGATTTAGTAAATCAATATTTAAATCTTTAGAGAGTACATTATTACGAGACTTTCCAACCCCCATTGATCTAAGAAAACTCCAGACTTTAGCCGCATCACCAATTTGTACTGATTTATGGATATAGTGGCGCTGAGCATCCCTACATACCCTATTGCAGTGATTTTGAATAGTGACATATTTTTCCCAATTTATAGATGTAGGCCTACATTTATATTTTGTCTTGGCTGCAGCTTTTTTATTTAAAATGGATTTTATTTCATCAGTCAGCCATGGTGAAGGGCGATGTCTCATTTTAATTACGCGAACTGGTGCATGTTTATCATAGAGACAGGTGAGGTAAGTCGTAAATATTGCAACTTTATCGTCAACTGATTCTGCATTTAAAACGGCTGACCAATCAATGTTGGAAGCATCTTCGCAAAGATTTTGTATATTCATACCTCCAAAACTGCGTTGCAGAAGAAACTTAGACTTAATTTTAGGTGGCCGGAGATTATAAGAGAGAAATATAAGATCGTGGTAAGAGAAGGCATCGGCTGAACACTGACCATGCTTAACAGCGAGTTCAGAAGAGGACACAAAGATAAGGTCGAGCAATGACGGAGTAGCATTAGGAAAGTGATGAGTAGAATTTAAAGGTAAAATAGAGAGATTAGTGGAATTTACTATAGATCGAAGAGAGGATGAACGTGAGTCTTGTTTAAGCAGACAAGTATTAAAGTCGCCCATAATGATCGTGTGCGAATAAGAGGATACATTTTCTAAAATATTTTCGAAGGAAGTGAAGAAGTCAATTCGAGATGAAGGACAGTAATATACCCCCAGCAAAATTTTCGTGTGACTAATCTTCACCTCAATAAAAAGATGTTCACCTTCATTAAGCGGAGTTGGTTGAGATGACATATCAACAACAGAAAAGGGAATATACGCACGGAGATATATTGCCACACCTCCACCACCGCCAACAGTACGATCATTTCTTATAAGGTGAAAGCCAGGTAAAGAATAATTTGTGGAAGGAAGACAAGGCTTAAGCCATGACTCAGAAACGAGAATAGCATGAATATCCTTAGAATCAAAGGTAGCCAGCATATCTGAAAAGTGAGCCGGAATGCTTTGAGCATTAATGTGAACGACGTTGAAACTATTGGGAACATCAGAAAATTGTGAAGCTAGTATTTCAGAGAGAGGCTGTAAGCTAGGGATATTGCCATCATCACTATCTGCAGTTTCAGTATCACTACTAATGTCTAAGAATGACATTACAAAATAACTATTAATGTTTATATGTGAAAAATATAACGTACACTAAGTAAAATACAATTAAAAAATAAGGTAATAAATTTCCTAAAACTAAGAACAAACAAAAAAAAAACAAATAAAAATAAAATAAAAAAGTATTTTAGTGACCACCTGCCAGTTGAGTGTTTTTATAAATACAGTTCAAGTACATTATCTTTACGACACTTTACTACTAAATAGAAAATAAAAAAGAGGATTAATAATATCAAGGTTTAAGTAAAAGAAAGAAAAAAAAATTCAATAAGTGCACAAAACAAACACCGTTATGGGAAACGCAACTGACAATGCGTTTGTTAACATTACGTTGTCGTTAAAGCGCGACATAACCTTATAATTGTAATATTAGTGTTAACATTATCTGTGGTATAACGTAGTATTCGCAACACAAACTAATAAGAGTACTATAATAACGTACACAACAATGGCTCAGAAGGGCTGGAACCCAGAGCCGTGAAGCCAGTTAAATAAAAATAAAAAAGTCACAACAATTATGTACAGAATACTTTTACTCCTAGCAGATTTAAGATAATGTTACACATTGTCAATAAGTAATGATAATGTTTCGCATTGTCAATTAGTAATGATAATGTTTCACATTGTCAATTTGTAAACATTTTTTTTGGTATAATAAATGGAAAGTGGGGTTAATAATTATTATGCTTATTATATGTAGATTCAATGGTTAAAAAAAATTGCACAAAACATAAGGTATAGTCTACATACGTCCCACTGCTGGGCACAGGCCTCCCCATATTGATGATGATGAGAGGGTTTTGCACTATCTTATAACACATTCACAAAGAAATAAGTCTCACAAGATATTAATTGTAATTGTAAAGCATTAAAAAAATGGCATTTAGGCACGGCAAATCCTGTACACTTAACACTTAACACTTCTTCACAACGGCGTTTCGCTTGGGCCTCCCAGCTACAGTTTTCGTTACTGGTTTTGGGCTTGTCTGGCAATCGATTTTGCTGATGTCGTTCAGACAGGTTACACGATGTCTGGTTCCATCAGGTTTCGCAATGTATACAGATCCATCTTTAGTCCAGCATTTGGAGATACCAAATTTTTCACGGGCAGCTACAAAGAGATCATGCCGAAGCTTGGTGAGAAATTCGGATACTGTGGTTCTAGAGCCTTTAAGTTGGGATTTTGCGTACCAGACTTTATCACGCAACCCTAGATCTAGGAATTTCACTGAAATTGGCCGAGGCTTGTGAGGAGCTGTTGGTCTACCCAATCTGTGAAAACGGTTAATATCACTGACAGAGACGTTGTCTAATTTCAACTGATTTTGGAGAACCTTGGTGACAGCCAAAGCGGTGTCTTCTTTTGCAATCTCTGGTACACCATGAAGCAGTAACATTTTCCTTCGGCTTCGTATTTCCATGCTGTCAGCATTACGAGCAAGTAATTCCATCTGCTGCTGAAGACTGTTTAGTGCCTGCCCTACAAATATCTTGAAAGATGCAAACTCAGCTACCAAAGAAGTAGTACTGGTGGATGTGCTGGGCGTTTTCCGCAATTCTTCTTCAAAATCATTCATCCTTTTATGAAACACCTCCATCAAACTGGACATAGTGTTTTTAATTGTAGGGTCCATGGTATAATGAAGAATTGACAGAGGTTATAAAAGTAAAAAGTGTTGTAATTGTGGTTGGATTAAGTAGTAAACACTCACAGACAGGTAGTTCATGCTAATTTTTCATTAATAGCACTTGAAATATAATATTTTACGAATTATGTCATTTATACAGTGTGTTACTTTTTCGTATCGTTTATCTTATTATTTTTTCACATCAGTTAGTAAAAGTCTACGACCAAATATGCGCCTATACGTCTTGCGTCTTTCACTGCATCCTACCGTGAGTCTAAGTGCGTTCTTTTATTGAATTAATCGAAACCTGTGAGATCTTTCCGGAAAATTTCATAGTCGCCACCTATACGTTAATTTATATATGTTATCAGAATATACAAATTCGAAAAATGTAATCACAACAAGGCCAACGTATCACGCAATAGTGTATACAACTCTTCAACCATTTAGATAAATGTCAATGGTCGTTGGAAGGGACGACAGTAATTGGACAGTGAGGTTGTTTGTAATTCATATTTTATTTCACGTATCGCGTAATTGATTAAAGTTGTACGTACCTACGCAAGACTAACCTCGATTTTGTTGATACCGTACAACTAGAATATCGGGTCAAGGATAACCTGTCCCCGAAGTAACTTCTCGATACGCTACGATGTTAGACAGATTTGGGAATTGAAGTGTTAATGTTGCAGCATATTTATGAGGAAAGTTTATCTGTGGTTAATTTATTGGGAGAAATGTAAGTGGTCTTGATTGTTTCTAACAAATATTAAGGTAATAGGTCAAGACATATAGAATGAAATAAATAGAACATAACTCCACTGTTTTTAGCCGATAAAAGCAGATCCCATAAGGAAGGCAAAATCACAATATATTATACGAGTATGTAAGTATGTATGTATAACCGTTTCTATGTCCGCCCATAATTCCAAAACTCGTTATCGAATTTTTTAAATAAATTTTAATATTTTTTATAACTGATTAGGTAACTTAGACTACGTGACGTAAACGTAAACTAAATATGGCAGACATGAACTGTCAAAATTTGCGACCTACAAAGTAATAATAACCAGGCATTTTACACGACATCAAATGCACAAGGACAAACACTCAAGCCTGAAATAATTAATGGCAGGCCATATAAACTAGTCCTGCCCAAAATCACTCTTGGTCTTGTTCTTGCACCTTAGCAAGACCAAGACCGTCTAATTTTAGCAAAACCAAGACCAAGACTGACCGTGCAAGATTTGAGTTAGAATCAGACTAAGCCTGCGAGACTCTTGCAGTTAGGACTGAGTGTCGTTTCAGGGAGTGTAGAAGTTCGGTTATACGCTTAGGGACTCTATGAGACGTAATAAATTATATTAAAAAAATTTGGAAAATAGGACTTATGCGCGTTACGAACAATACCATAAACATACACACGAATGAAAATATCCATAGAAGAAAAAGAGTCCATCCCTAGTTTTCACCATCGGCACTTTGATACTGCGCGGCGTCTTATAGCGTCTTATAGCAGCGGATAGGTAGATATCATAATAATTTATTCTAGTAAGTAATTATTATGGTATTAACTATATGGGTTTATAATAATTACTTACTATTATTATTATTATAACCTAATAGATAAAGATGCTCAATAACTTCAATGCAAATCTCAATTTTTGGAAGTGTGTGTTCTTAAAATGCAAAGTGCTCGAATCGTCGAGTCGAAGTCGTCCATTTGATAAATATTTGAGATACTTTTAACACAAAATTTTCTACAATGCTAATCGAATAATATAAAAAGCGTGCAATAAGATCTATGTACTACTTTGGAGCCCGAGTATCAGAGAAAACTGTTTAAAGAAATTGATATCTTGACTGTTGCATCACAATATATTTTTGCAAATATCATGTATGTACGACAAAACATTCACTTACATGTAAAGAATAGTGATTTGCACAATTTTAATAGTAGAAATAAAAATAAAATCACATTACCTGCTTTTGCTCAAAGTATACAATTCGTTCTTGGGTAGCGGTATACGCTTTTATAACAAGATTCCAAAAGAAATGATCTTTCACCTTTTCAATTTAAGTCCCACATTAAAGCTTGTTTAGCCAATAAAGCATATTATGCATATTACAAGCATATTCTGTAAATGATTATCTTAATGACATAAATGCTTGGAGCTAACCTCTAGTACTACACAGGACTAACTAGAAGTTTCTATACCGATTTGGTATCCACATATACATTAGACATTTTATGGTTGACTTATCGCTTTACATAACTATAGTACCTAATATTTTAAAAATATTTTAAAAAGAGCAACTACTGAGTTTATTACTAGCTTCCATGATTCTTCTCAGTAGAATCAGCACCGCTGAACATGGAAAAGAACAAAATTGGGGAAAACAGTGATTATATGACTGTTCAAAAGTGTATTTTAATGCCTACTTGAATAAAAATAATTGAATTTTGAATATCGAATGAGTGAAGTCATATTCA
The DNA here is from genome assembly GCA_036936625.1 of Parnassius smintheus behrii. Taxonomy (NCBI): domain Eukaryota; kingdom Metazoa; phylum Arthropoda; class Insecta; order Lepidoptera; family Papilionidae; genus Parnassius; species Parnassius smintheus. The sequence goes on along the minus strand of JAUPFT010000019.1, from coordinate 25,858,796 downwards.
CGCATTTTGTGTTTTAAAATCACGGTCGGTTAATTAACTCCAATCGTACTCTAGTAGTTAGTGAGTACCTAAATAAATACAGCACGTAGATTAATTCCATCACAAGAAGACCATAATATACTCGATTCACATCACAAGAAACAGCCTGACTCCGGTGGCCGTGGGACACGTTGATTTTTCGAATTTCTCATTAAATGTTAAGACATTTATTAATTTGGTAGGCTATAGGCTAATAGGTAATTGCGAGACTTGCGAGACTCTTGCTGAAAGACCAAGACCAGGACTGGGAGCGCAATACCAAGATCAAGGCCAAGACCAGGTGTATTGGCGGAGGACCAAGACCAAGACTGGCTAAGTCTCGTCTTGTTTGCATTTGGGCAACACTTATATAAACGCTAAATCCATAATCGAACTGTTAGACGTCACGCTATCGAACCGTTGAATTTATACATTATAGTAGATATGCTTATCCACTATCGTAGCACTAAACAGCTAACTATTAGAATATTTAATTTGAATCTGAACATAAATTTTAGGTATGTTAGTTGTTAAAAGAATTATCATTTACTTAATTAATTTTAAACCGATTATTTCTTTTGAAAACAGCTCGTTTGAAAATTGTATTGGCGTAGGCATACAACTTAGGTATCTTTCCCAAAGCTTCTTGAATTTTCCTTTTCAATAAATTGGAGTGGACGAGTACCACTTGATGAATCATAACAACGATTGAAAGTAGAAATGCCGTGTCGTAAAACAACAAAAAGTATCGTTTCGAGTATCTTTTTACACGATGCGTGCGTCTTGAGCGGACGTAATACGGACGATAACATCTCGCACATTAAGTGAATTTAAGCAGAGGCTGTTTTCTTAACAATCCCCGAGATAATGTCTTGAACCTAGATTGTCGGATTGTATGACCGAGATCGCTGATAATGCCCTAATCTAAGCGCAGTGGGTCTTTTACGACCTACCCAACTAAACATCTCGAAAGATAATAATTGACTTCAAGTGTCATAAAAATCGTCGAGCTCTTATTATATACTCTGCTTGGTATTGCTATTGTGCTGTTTGTACCTTAGTCTAGTTAATGCCTTTATATTGTCTGTAACGGCTAATCCGTTGTCTTATTCCTCATTATCGATCACTAAACATGCGTCTTTGATCATGTGCTTCTCTCGTGTAGGGAAAAGCTGCAATTTTGCCGCTTTGCTGGCAGATTAACGACCGCAATACCAGACCTCGCATTTTGACGTTGCTCCCCCATCACTGGTGTGGGGATTTTACGTCTTGTGCAAGCGAGGTGGTTTTAATATTGCAATTTGTAGTGTTTATCCAATTTGCAGTTTTTTAAAGTAAAAAGGAATTTAATTTTTTTTTATAGAAGAGGGGGCAAACGAGCATGCGGCTCACCTGATGTTAAGTGACTACCGCCGCCCATGATCAACCGCAACACCAGGAGTATTGCAGGTGCGTTGCCGGTCCCTTAGAAAGAAGTAAGCTCTTTTCTTGAATGTCCCCAGGTCATGTCGTATCGGTCCGGAAAAATCACCGGTGGTAAACTATTCCACAGAGAGGTTGTACGCGGAAGAAAACACCTTTTGAAACGTACAGTGGTGGACCGCCAAGCATCCAGATGGTGTGGATGGTATCGGGACGTTTGCTGCGTAGTGCGTTCACGAAATTTGGCGGCTGGGATTAATTCGAACAATTCCTCAGAGCACCCTCCATGGTATATGCGAAAGAAAATGCAAAGAGATGCAACACATCTCTTCGCAGTGCCAGTAAATCGAGCCGATCGGAAAGCACTCGGTCGTCGACGATTCGAGCCGCTCTGCGCTGGACGCGGTCAAGTGGAAGGAGCTGGTACTGAGGAGCCCCAGCCCAGAGATGGGAACAGTATTCCATGTGCGGCCGAACCTGTGCCTTGTAAAGTTGCAGGCGGTGTGCTGGCATGAAATACTGTCCCGCTCTGCTGAGCACGCCAAGCTTTTTAGAGGCCAATTTGGACTTCTCTTCCAAGTGACCACGAAACTGCACGTCATTCGCAATGTCGACGCCGAGGATATACTGGCTGAGGCAACAAGGGTAGTGCCTTGAAACTGAGGAGATACGACAAAGGTGTTCTTTTTAGCGGTTAACGCACAATCTTGTGTCTTCTGGGGGTTAAACTGGACTAGATTTAGTCGCCCCCAACCCGAGACTCTGTTCAGCAAAGACTCGACTTCAAACACAAGTTTGTTCCGGTACTCGGAGACGTTTTCCCGAGAAATATTGGCACGGCCGGTGTAGAGAGCATCACCAGTGCTATCATCTGCATAGCAATGAATGTTACGGGTTTGCAACATATCATTGATATGCAGAAGAAACAGCGTTGGCGATAGCACGCAGCCTTGTGGAACATCAGCATTAATAGGCTTGCAATCCTAGCTTGCACCGTCTACAACGACCTTAATGCTCCGATCTGCAAGAAAACTGGTGATCCAATCGCACAATTTCTCGGTAAGCCCATAGGATGGGAGCTTCTAAAGAAGCGCTTTGTGCCAAACCCTATCAAAGGCCTTCGCAATGTCCAAACTAACGGCCAATGCCAAAAAATAAACATTTATTACGCAAATATTTAAAAAAACATTTATTACGTATATGCCCTCACTTTTAATAATATCTATCAACAGGTTTAACTAAATGTTGTAGAAAAAAAAAGATTTCAATTGATACTAATTGAAATCTTGGTTTTATTCAATTCAAACTTGGTGTCGATAGTCTACGGATGATTAGAAATTTAATAATTACAAGACGGCTGAATTAGTCCCAAAAACCGTGAGTTGCCGTATGCCGGTGAAACACAAAACCGTTTGTGTAAAAGTAAGAACGCCGACTATTTTTTTAGTTACGTCTTCTTATTTTTCTTCTTCACCTTCATCCTGTACGTCTAATACTGGATAAAGACTTCTCCTGTTGTGATAGTAGTCTCCGTTAGTTTTAGAATACCCAGATCCCTCAGAATTCGCTGGAGACCGATATCAAAAGCGGTATAGTAAGATAACTACTCCCAAGTTAAAAAGTTTTATGTCAAATTTTAATACTTACTAAAAAAGTCACGATATAAATTGAGTTCTGGTTTACCTGCAACAAAATAAAATACTTATCAATTGGAATAAAGGTAACGAACTAAAAACTGTAAATTTTATTCGATAGCTAAATTTACAATAAATAACAGCTATAGTACAGTTGGATTGAGCAATGGACACCTCGGTTGTGGAAATATTTGGTTCTGTCGGGATAGTGAACTGTCCCGCCCGCTCCGGTTTAATTGGAAATTGCCTGTATTTTTCGACAGAAACGTGTTTGATTTAGTTGTTTCAATCTTTGTTGTAAGCGACAATGTTTGTGGGCATGCCGATACTGGTTTATATCCATTTTAATTGCTATAATAGTGCTTATAAAAAGATACTTGATACTTTTAAGTTCGGGTATTCGGTGTTTCATACTGTTTCACAATAATTTTTTTTACGAATAAAGTAGAAAAATGGATACACTTTTTACTCAATCCAGTTTCTAGTCAATCAAAAAGCTTTGCACATTATGGTATATATCGTACTCGTATAATTATACTTTTAATCGTCAAAAAGCTTTGCACATTATGGTATATATCGTATATACTTTTAATAATTTGTTAACGCTTCCTTAAATATTAATGATCTCTATACCTATCTCTATCCCTATCATATCTCTATACCTATCATACTGTCATGTAACGAAGGGGAGAGAGACAGAGAGACAAAGAGCTAGTCATTTCTAATATTAAGTTCCTTCTTTTAGGTAGGTAATTGTTTTCTTAGGGGCCCATTTATTTATCATCAGATAAAAGTTATCCACTAACTAAATTATAACCTTTCTGAATATACATTATTATATATTATTATAATTATTTTGTAATAACCGATCCAATTTGCAGAGGAGGTTCAGAATAGGTAATATAGGCAAATGGTGAAGAAAATGAATATAAAAAATCTCAAATATTCTGTTCTTTTTATCTTTTAAATTCAAAATTTTGCGTTAATGCATCATTTTAACGTATTTTAGTGCGCAAGCACACATTCATAAGGGTCGATATATAAGAGTCGGTAGGCAAAAAAGGCTAATGCCCATAAATCACATTTAATTTGGGATAATTTCAAATAAAAGTAGAAGCCTTTCACTCGTATTTTCAAAAAACTGCATTAACATGAAAATAATGATTATTTATGTACTTCAATTTTAGTTCAAAATTTGGCTACTCTTTGAGAAATAACTCTGTATTGAACTACGTTTTTCATACAAAGGTATTTTCTACCTTTTGTATTCCATGAAAACTTTAATCTGATGATTTTACAATCAGTCCTTAGAGTATATTATAAAATCCGTAACATAAGTTTTAGATCTCATTTTAACCGAAAACGAGTAATAGCGTGATAAAAATATATAGAAAATATTTCAACAACAATAACAGAATATTCTAAATCTTCATCAGCACTTAAAGACAGTCAAGCATTGGTTTGTAATTAGTAAGTAAAGTAAAGTGCGATTTTATTTCGTTTCTTATATAAAATTGAGGCAATGAACCATACATACTACCTAATAGTAAACAGTGGTTATATCATTGATAGAATCAGGCGTTACTTTGCGGAAATCCATTATAATAAAGATATTAATTAATTTGCAACCTTCCGCTAACTAAATACAGTCATGTGTCTTACATGAATTGAAGAGCACCTCCACCTCATTGACTACTCCACAAACTCAAGTTCGATCAGGGAGCGATGGAAAGAGCTATGCTCGAAGCTGCTTTGTAGACAGTAGTAGGGTGCATTGTAAAATTCTGAAAAACTAAGAAATCCACCGGAGAGCCAAGGTCTCGGACATCGTCATGATCATCGTCCCCGTGAACATCTACAACACCAGAGGAATTGGAGGTGCCTGCCTTTTAGAAAGGAGTAGGCTCTTTTCTTGAAGGTCGTCATGTGGTATCGTTTTATTAAATATTAAATAAAAATGTAAGTTTTGAAAGCATTTTAACGAGTTTTTTTGGAGAACTTAACATTTTTTCTTGCTTTCAAGAAATGAGATAATTAAATTAATCCGTTTAATTGATAAATACAATCAAAATAAACGAAACCATAACATCGCCGCTTAATAATTCGAAACATTCGAAATCACGACGTAATAGAGCGCGTAAAATGCGAATGCGGGTGACAGCGAAGCCATTATAAAATCATTAATGAACACCGAAATATTAAGTGGTGAAATAATAATGTCGAAACTCTTGCCGGTCGCACAGATTGCCGGTTAACATCAAGATCTACGGTTACATCTGCAAACCTTAACCAAGTACAGAAGTTTTGTAGTTACAAAAATATAAAGGATTTTGATGCACATTTTATAACTTTTTCTCTCTGTTTTTAATTAAAGTAAACTGACACTTTCCTCATAATTTAGAAGATGCTTTTATATGTACAATTTGACAATTTTTAATTCTTCATTATTTACTCTGATAATAGCGCCATATATCAAAAACTAAAACAATAAATGTTTTATGTTTCATACTGATCTTCTTTAAAGTAAAAAATAACTTGAAATTTTTGATTACATATGAGGAGAAATGCAGATTGAAATCATGCTTGCAGTTGGCTGACATCATTACAGTCCTTAACTAGTCCACTGCTGAACATAGGCCTCCCTCAAGGAATGCCACAAAGCACGATCCTAAGTCACCTGCATCCAAAGAGCCTGCATGTCTTCAGGGCACCACTTCATTTAGTGGCGTGTCGCTTTACATTTCGCTTATCGGTACAAGTTGATAAACCATGTAAATAGATATATTGTTGCTTAATATTTATTCAGACAGCACATAACCATGTCAAAAATTGTCACACTTAAAATATCCAGGCCACCAATGGCCTCTCATTAGTGATCAAAATCGCTGCACTCAAAAATTCGAGCTAAATAAGATACGGCGACATTAACTGTGTATTAAAACTATAACAAATTTTTATTATCTACGTGAAATAAAATAACTGCTGAGAAGAACATTCGTGAAACATATACAGACACACTCACAGACCGAACTTGTCCTTAAATTCTCCTTTTTGGTATAAAACATAGAACATTTATGATGTCAGTAATTAAGTAAAAACGAAATTTTGATAAAGGGGACAATCATTTTTGGGCCCACTAGAAATATTAACGACGTTTAATGGTATTTACACCAAAAAAAAGACACCAAATTATAATAGTAAATGGTCTATAGATTTTTCGAAAATGTAAACGGAAACAAGAAATCTGAAAAAAAATTAGTTGTTTTGACATTCGTGTTCTGATCATTGGCTAAGGTAATGTAATATTTATAAAATTATTGTCTTAGAGATGTCCCGTGATAACTCGGAAAAAATCGACTCGAGTTGAAATTCATCGAGCTCGATTTTGAGCTCGAGTTAAACAATTCAAATTAGATGAACGAAGCTGTGTCAATATTTCACAAATTATTTTTATAATTGTTCTTCCATACAACACAATTATTATTACTACACTTAATAGGTTTAATTATTTTTGGTATGCGTATCGACATGTTCATAAAATAATATCACTCTAACGTTATGACGTAAGTTTTAATGTTATTAATAATTTGACTATCCAAAGTATATATAATCAATTTATATCATATATAACATATATAACATAAATTGATACAACATTATATACATATACCTAATATCAATTTATTTATTACATAATATATCAATAAATTGCTCGAATTAGTAAGTCGATTTCATCACTAAATTGTAGACAAACACTGCATTGGCCGTAAGATAAAGATGCGATTCGAGTAGAGTTTTGTGACTCGAGCCACTCGGGTTAATTTACGAGTATGTACGAGTATGTATGTATGTCATTCTAGTTGTACACTAGTTTTTGAGTAAATCAACTATTTACAGAAAAGTTTATCACTAGAGTTGAGATCAGCGATTACTTTAGTTAAACCATTTTTAAATATGTACCTTTATAAATAAGTAATATGTGGCAACATGAAATTAAAACTATAAATCAATATCATAAATAAAACTAAGTTCAGGTTTGTTTACAACATGCCAGATGCAAGTTTGAATTTGGATGCAACTTGTGATGTCACCCGCAGCGACTTATAATATATACAAGTAAATTAATATCTATATAGCACCCTCTGAATCTATACATTGCGCCGAGTTAACTCGGTAACTCGGTAAAATTTATTTTCTATCGATTATCGAGTTGGACAAATTCACTCGATTCACTCGAGTGACATAAAACATAGTTGGAGTCGCATCATTATGGTAAGAACAAAATGGAGTTTTTTATTTACAAGCATTATTAAACTAATGTTTAAGAAAATATGGATATTATCAATTATCAGAAAGGTTAGCCAAATATTAATTGACAGAAGTACGTATGTTTTTCTCTTTTTTGTTTTTGTGGTAAAATTCGCAAATAGAATATAAGAGTTTATTAATTTACAATATAATAGAATAGCTAGGTTGTGAAAATCTATTATTAAGTTTGTATATTTTACCTCAAACAAATACAAATAATAAACAGGTCTTAGAACCTTATTAGTTTGTTATAAGTGACCAAGTATTAAGTTTATTTTATTAGTAAAATCTAAATTAAATAATAAATAGAATAAATGCACAAAAGAAGTTATTATAATGTTAAAAGAAAATTAGAATCTTTGGGCCGAGGGACTTAAAGAGGGTTTTGAAGAGCAATTCATATAACTGCATTTGTGTACAAATAGGTACCTTATGTATTCAGCAAGTTGCTTAATACTAAATGGCTTTTTTGTTAAGCCAGACACAGATCCTGGATTTATACCAGCCACAGTAGATAGGCAATATAAATGTTACATATATTTATGTGTAAAAAATGTAGTAATTATTTGTACTAGAAGCAAATATAAAGTTTAATAATAATAGTTTGCATAAAAAAAGTGTAATGGTTGTTTCTATTATGCTTAGACAGCTGCGTTGTTCACTGTGCAGAAAGGAATATTATTTTGTCATCTAGAATCAGATATACTTAATATAACAATAATATCTTTGTCTACTATGTAAGTACATGAAACCGGTAAAAATAAAATGTGAGACAACTTTTACATGGTTGAATATCATTGATGTTAATCAATAATTACTGCTTCTGTATTTGATCAGCTGGAGCTGATTAATGCTGTATAATTTATAATAATTTCTTTATTATTTAACATATGAAAAGGCAGATATAAGAAAATGCTCACAGAAATATGTAAATACTGTTTATTGACATTGAAGGCATAGTCTTATCTCATATCTCTTATTATTAAAAATGTCCTTTTAATTCCTATATAATATAGAAAAAATAATATATTGATAAGAATTATTATTTAGTTAAGACACCTTTACAATTGTCATTAACTTCTTTTCAGGTGGATCGCTTAGAACAAATCTGTATGCCGTGCAGGCTTGCAGAAAAAAAAGTGTATGGATATTGAAGACAACAGTCTTATATCATATATCTTATAATTGAAAATTCCTTCTGATTGCTTACAATATCATAAATGTACATGTAACCATCAAGTTATTTTCAAAAAACCTTCAGAAATATATCTAACACTAAAATGTTTCTACCTATGTCCGTTATAGACAAAACATAAGAAACCTTCCAACCAATTTAAATGAAAATGTTTGTGTGTGTTTGGATGGATCCCTAGATGGTTTATATTTACATTTGGACTCGGTAGATGGCACTGTTGTCGAGATCCAATAATCACCAGTGCACAGCTGAGGCGCATCGCTAGTAATAAATACATTTAAATTAAGCCTGTGTTTTTGTAATCCTTACACAAACAGTTTAAAACATCTTACTTCCTCACTATTTATCATTGTGTAATAACATAGATAAGGCATGTTAATTCCTAGTCATTGTATTATGATGTATACTACTTACTAATCAACCAAAACATTTTAAAATAATGTCTTGACCCCGCTGCTGTCTATATATGTCAGTCAATCATCAAAGTTCAAAAAATGTATTAAATTAAGTTTGTATAAAAGGGGTTATTATAGTATAAAGGAATTTATGGCTGACAATAACCCGTGGGTAAGGTGATCGCTACCAAGCTATTTCTAATTTGTTCTGTGTTGTTAATTATGACATACATGATTGTAAGCTGGCTTTTTTTTAAAAGACCCACTGGGTATTTTGCTGGTTCTCTTCAAGTCAGAGGTTTTTTTCCGAACCAGTGGTAAATTAAAAAAGTGACTTTCAATAAGTATTATTTATAATCTAAATTGAATAAAAGGTTTCTGTTTCTGTACCTACTACTGTTAATAGAATACTTAAATAAATTATGATTTACAATAATAAATAGAATTACCTACATTATATTTTCTTTTTTGTAATACAATCAGTATAAAACATATCTTACTGTGTGTTGGTAATATCATAAATATAAATAGACATTATCCCTTAGCCATCTTGGTATTTAGAATTACACTCACAACCAATCAATACATGTCAAAGTTAGAATCCATACGACATTTGTGCATAGACAGGCACTATGTTTTGCCCGAACTAGTGAAAGGTTTTACATCGATTATAAAATATTTATAAATGCTGAATATACCTACAGCTTAGTTTTATATGTACTATTATTCAAGACATTATCCCTTAGCCATCTTGGTATTTAGAATTACACTCACAACCAATCAATACATGTCAAAGTTAGAATCGATTAGTTTTATATGTACTATTATTCAAGTGTGCACTATTTTAACTTATAATACCGATGAATACTACTAGAAAATCGCTTTCAGTTTGTTTTTAGGTTATTGTTAGATTCATATTTTATTTGTTAATTTCTTAGGACTCCGTTTAGATGCAGTAAAACTAATAATTTTATCGTAATCTATCGATTATAAGGAATAAATCGACTTGCATTTCATTGATAATCTTTAAAATTTGTAGTGGGCCCATTCTCCATAGAAAAATTGATTGTCTCCTTTATTCAATGTCTAGTGACGTTTCCTGACACTGTCCGATCTTCGATGTTACTGAACAAGCTACTTATATTGAATAAGGGAATATCGAGACCTAACTATAAATAAAGAAAGTTACACTACCGAATATTTATGCATATTAAAGCGCTAATAAATTTATAATACTCGTTTTTAAGCAACTGCTAATTCTCAAAAACAAGTACAGTCTGTTAGAAATGGCGGCGTCGTTGTTGTAAGTAAGTTTTATAAATGGTTAGCTTCGACTTTGTCGGTAACTTGGATGTCAGGACAGGGCGGAGCATTGCCCGCGCACATCGAGCTTTGCGTATAGCAAAGTCGACGTGTGCAAGTCATACGCAACATCCTGTCAATCCGACATCCAAGGTAGGTCACGGCCTTCTCATATGCGATCTCCTGGCCTCCGAGGGTTAGCGGTGGTGGTAGATTTCGATAGCGGCGAATGAGTAGAGCGGTCGTCTTGCTAACATTGACGGCCATCCTCCACTCATCCAACCATGGTGGCAGCAGGTCCAGCAGACGTTGCATCCTGGCAGCTGCGATGTGGGCTCTTCTGGACGACGGGAAGTATGCGCTGTCATCCGCAAAAAGCGCTAGTTCGACGTCGTCCTCCCATTCATGGAAGTGTCCTGCCAGGCCGTCATTGGTGTACGCCGCGTACAGGGCTGGAGACAGACAGCTGCCCTGTGGCACACCAGCTGTAATGGTTTTTATTGCGGACTCGGCGTCCTCTACGCAGACGTAGAACTTTCTGCCTTCCAGGAAAGACGCCACTAGCCGCAATATAGCAGGAGGGATACTTGTTTGATCGTCTAACTTGTAGAGTAATCCTGTGTGCCACACCCGGTCGAACGCCTTCTCGATATCGAGAAAGACGCCCAACGATATGCGGCTGCGGTTGTGCTCGGCCGCAAGCAGGTGCAGCACTCTGGTCAGCTGTGTTGCTGTGGAGTGACCCCTCCTGAATCCATGTTGCTCCGCCCGAAGTTAGATGCACGGGCGGAGACGTCTTAACAGTAATCTTTCGCACAGTTTAGCTATATGCGGTAGCAGCGTGATCGGCCTGTAGTTGGCAGCTCTACGCCTGTCCTTCCCGGGTTTCGGCAAGACGATAACTTTGCCTTTCTTCCAGTCCTCCGGGAAGTGGGATGTCCGCAATATGCCGTTGTAGAGCCGACCTATCTCTACAAGGACTCTATTGGGCAGCTGTCGTAGTGCAGCGTTGGTAATCCCGTCGTGCCCCGGCGCCTTCCTCGGTTGCAGGCGGGTTACTGTCCTCCGCAGTTCAGCGGGGGAGATAAACCACTCTCCTGCAAGCGGTGGCGCGGGCGACGACAGGAGCTCCTGCACGCGGCTCTCTTTCCGAGTTTGGATTTTCAGGAACTCCGCACTTGCTAGGTTCGGCATAAACTGCTCCTCGAAGTGCTCAGCTAGGATATCCGCTCTGCCCTTGGCATCGTAACGTTGAATGCCCGCGTTGCTGGTCAGGGGGCAAACAGGTGGTCTAGTTTTCGTTAACTGCCGGTTCAATTTGTAGAGCGACGCATGCTGTTTGTCAGCCTTCCATATGCGCCGCTCCCAGGCCTCTCCTCTGTGGGCCTGTATTGCAACCGACAGTTCGTCTGACAAGGTGTTTAGCTTTCTTTTTACTCTAGGGCAGCGAGTACGCGCCCAGAGCTTCCTCAGCGCTCTTTTATGGTTTAGCTGCACGCGTAATCTTAGCGGCAGCTCTTCTTTTCTCCCCGTGAGAGGGACGATCGTAGAGGCCGCGTTGAGGGCCTCCTGGATACACGTGGATATTCTAGTTGCAGCGGCCTCTACGTCGTCCGCTGAGTTGATCTGTCTGTGGAGGTCTCTCCTGCAGGTGTTGGTAGTAGAGCCTCCAGTCGATCTTGGTCTTGACAGCTCTGGGCGGTGAAGTCACTACCTTAGTGCCAAGGGTTATCAGAATCGGGAGGTGCTGTGTATTCAAGTCATACAGCACTTCTACCACTACTGGGTAGTTGACGTTCCTAGTGAGCACGATGTCTAATACATCCGGACGCTTCCTAGGGTCAGTAGGGATATGCGTCGGTTCCTCGGGACCTAGAACGTCATAGTCATGGCTCTCTACATCGTCGTAAAGTTCACGACCCGGCGGGGTGATCACTCTAGACCCCCACGCCGGGTGTTTGGCGTTCAGGTCCCCGGCGATGATGGTGGGTGCCGTACCTTCCATTACCGTCCGGATGTCTGAGGAGTGAAATGGAGTCCCTGGCGGGCGGTAAGCTGCAAAGATCCTTAGTTCCTCGCCCGCCGCCTCCATTTTTATGCCGATTGAACCCATCGTCTGGAAGTCTGGCAGGTCCAGCTCCTGGTGGACGATGTCTCTCCTCACCAGGATCGCTGTCCCTCTATAAGCGACCCCTTGAGGATCGACCTCGTCCCTCCTGTAGATGGTGTAATTAGGCAGCTTAAGATGCGTTGTAGGTCGTAATTTGGTTTCATCCAGCAAGATCACCTGGATGTCCTGTTGCTGGGCGACCGTGCGGAGTTCGTGGATCATTTGACGAATCCCGTCCGAGTTCCAGTAAAGCAGACGCAGGTTACTATCCTCCGTAATGCCTTGCCAGTAGTGATGCCAGCGCCTTCATGACGGCGGTAACGGGGTCTGTCCCGGCCCTTACTTGTGTTCCGACTTCGATGGCTATGCCTACCAATCTGTGGATGGCATCAGCCGTCTCGAAGTCGGACGTTGGTGGTCTGCGTTCTGCACTACGCTGTGAAGGCACTGGTCTCGGAGCATTGGTTGCGGTCTTCCTTTGGATAGAGCGCGCTCTATGTGTGGAGCGGGCTCTGCTTACTGGTAGGAGCCTTTCTGGCGCTCTACCTGTCGTAGTTGGTGCTGGTATTCTTGCAGCAACCTGCGCCTGCGAGGCTATCGGTCATGTAGTTGTAGGGGTAAGAGGTACTCACAGCCTGAGGAGACGGCTGCTCCGTTTTCCTACTCCTGTTCCTCCGCCTCTTCCTTTGAGAGGGTTGCCTCTCCGTGGCGTCGTTGGCAGGAGGTCGGAGAGTCGCCCCGGTGGTTGCCTTTTGCTCTATGGGTTCCACCGTTTCCATTGGTGCTGTAGGAGGGGGTGGGGGGGGGGGGGGGTTGCCTACCCTTTCCTCTGGTGATGGTGGCCCACCCATCCTCCTGTATGGTAACAGCCTTTGGGCGACTCTGGGGGATCCTCTTAGGGTTCTCCGGGAGCAGCCCAGGTAGAACGATCCCCTGCTTCCTGGCAATCCTCCTCAGGACCGGGCAGCGGCGATTCTTGGCCATATGGTTCTTAGCGCAATTTGCGCACTTTGGCTCTTCCTCTCTACCCCTTGGGCAAAGGCTGGCAATATGCTCTCCAGCACAGCGAACGCATTTCACTGGCCTGAAGCAATTTGCAGAGGCATGTCCGAAAGCCTGGCAACGGTGGCATTGTGTCGGTCCCGTCTTCCTCTGCCAGGCTTCGATGACGACTCCTCTCATATAGAGGAGCTCGTCGATGTGGTAAGGTTCCTGTAGCCGCTCCAGGCTCAGATGCTCCAGCTGTGCATAGTAGAGGCAGCCCGGTCTGCCCCTACGTCGTGGTATGGCCTTCACGTAGTTGATGGGGAAGCCCTTTGCCCGAATAGCCTCCTCAATCATCTTTGTATCGGTGCCCACTGGCAGGCCTCGGATGCCCACTTTAGTGGGCTTCTCCTCTGCCAGGGTGTAGCAATACCACGACATGGTTTTGTCTTTCTCGGAGAGCTCGACCATGTATCTCTGGATGGTGCGGAACTCATCCGGGCTCTGAGGTGAAAATCTCTCCAATACGCCTGGCCGGTCCGGTGGATTCCTCGAATTAGGAGGAGGCTCCCCCTTATCGTTACCTGACATATCCCTAACCTAGCAGTCAGCGGTAGTCTACTATAGGCCCTATCTATTTTCGAGCCGATCGGCAGCAGAAGTTGGTGCGCGACGCGGATGGTGGTGATAATATGAAAGAGACTATCCTCACTGTGGGCACTGCCTACCCCTTTTATACCAAAAGGGTTGGGGGAAGTGCAAAGGTGGCACTTTGATGCGCGACTGGGCACGGAATGCACGGAACGCATAAAGTGCCAAGAATCACCTAGGGGCCGGTGACCTCGACGCCTCACGGAATCACGGGACTCAACGACCGGCGGTCATTTGCACCCATTGCTAACTACAAATAACGCACACCTAGGAGATCCTTGATAAATGGCGGCTCACATCGAGCCCGTACCGTCAACATGCACTGTCCCATAGCGAAAACCCGCTAATAACGGTATATCGTGATAACGTAATATTATTTGGTTAATTGCAAATTTTCTAATAATAGGAAAATATTTAATAAGAATTGAATACGCATGTAGGTGCATTAATTTTAAGATAACATTTATAACTAGCGACCCGCTCTAACTTCGCCTGGGTGAGTCAACTAATGTGGCGTTGTGAAGTTTGAAGAAGTAGGAGTCCACTGCTGAAAATAGACCACGTTACCACGCTGCAGCCGGATTAGCAACCAACGCGTTTTTGTTATTATTATTTTTTTAATTTTTTATTAATTTGAGTTGTTATCATGCAGATGCTGCTTTTTATACGTGGTAGAGCCATGCTGCAGCTATATTACTGATACAGTTGTAGCACGAATGAATCGGCTCGACCTGGGAAGTATCACTATCTCACAGAATACGAGCGTAAAAAAGCAGCTTGACGCTGCTGTGTTTCTTATGGTGAGTGTAGAGAATCGGAGACTTTTTTACTGGAAACTAGGCATTCCATCTTAGTCCTCACGGGTGACAATGCATCTGTATTTTGATTCGTAATTGAGGATGGATGTCTGTGGGCCGCAGTAACCACTTACCATCAGTTGCTTCATCATGCAGCTTATAGTAAAATATGCCTCAATTGAATTGGTACTACATAAATAAAGTCAGAAAAACGCAATGACTTACGGACAGTGACAAAAATGTACGTTTTGAGAAATGTCGTTGATCCTAACACCGCTTCTTAGCGTCAAATTATGAAGAAATCGTATTCTCCGATAAAAACTGAACTGACTGCTTATCAACAAAATTATAGGATCTGGTCTTGGGACCGCTGTCGTTGTCCCACACCGTCTAAACGCGATAGCAGTAGCGGCTTGAGGTGCAACTTGTGCAAGTCTCCCCTGCGTTGTAAAATTGGTGTTTAACTTTACCAATAAAATAATCGACGATACTGCTTCAACTTACAAGGCCTTTACTATCCAACATCCAATACAAATTATGGTATATCTTAGAGGCAAGATTCGCGTTATAACTAATTACAATAATAAGTTACTCTTGTACCAGCAGTGGGACTAAATATCTGTACCAGTAGTGGGACTAAATATCTGTAGCAGTAGTGGGACTAAATATCTGTAGCAGAAATGAGGGAATTGTAAAAAAATTTAGCAAGGATTTTTCTCTATTTATCTGCGTTGAAAGAGTACAACTTTATCCGGGTTAAAGATTATTTTCAAGAGGATTACTGTACAAGTACAAAATAGGTATTTTTGTATATTTTAGGCTCATTGTAGGTATTATGTCGCCTTAAAAATAATATAATGAACTTAAAAAAATCCCTATTTAAAAGCTAAATAATTAATTTGTAAAATCACGTATCAACGTCATAAAGTTGCAAAATGCATCATAATGCAAAACTTGTAAATATTATATGTCATTTTAAGCATTCTTTCAAAGAAATTCACTATATTTAATAGCACAGTGTGATAACAACTAGCTAAAAGTTTACCTGATGGTAAGTGGCTGCTGTAGACGATAAACACCTGCAACCGATTTTATACAAATGACAGCACAGATGCGCCGTCATCCCGGAGGGCTAATACAAAATGCTTTACAGCTTTTAAATTACACTGGTTCCGGCATAAAAAAACAAGAAGGGGATACCAACTAAGGAGACTCCTAGTCAGAAAAGGGGTCAAGATATTATTTAAACAAAATAGTTCAATTGAAAAAAAAAAAACGCTAGAAATTAAAACGAATTTTTAATTTATTTAGAAAAACCCGACATTTTATAGTTCCGTTAGTTCCTTAATATTCGGATATTATTTTTTGTTATTACTTTGTACTAGGGGAACATAATTTATATGTTTCATCTGTGCAAATTTTATCCATATCCGCTGTTTTATTGTACCTGTATCTAATCATTTTTGGCTGTTGTAAAAAGCTCTTAAGTCAAAACCAATTATGTTATAACAACATAGGTAATTTGCTAAGTACGAGCTACAGATATTAACACCATATTCCTTAGCTGATACATAAACTTGTGAATTTTATAAAGTTAAGTCCAGTAACACAACGAAGATTGAATTTAGTGCTAACAAGATTAACTTTGTCATTTTTAAACAACTATAATAAGTTAAGCACAGGAGCAAAGTTCTGCTTTTTTCGTAAGAATGTTGCTGAAGTTAGCCGTCGTATTTAATGTATCAGATTTGATTCCAAAGTTGAACACTATAATAAAGTATAAATGATTCGGTCTACTGAACGTTAATTAGTTCTGTCGTTACAACCGAAATGTCATCGCAATAATCCTTTGTAATTAAATCATAATTTCCCATCTTTCATGTATACATCGTACTAGCTGGCCCGGCAGAAGTAGTCCTTGCCTTTCCGGATGTTCCGGAGTTAAGTTTCACGCCGAATCCACTCCGTACTTTTACAGTGAAAATACGTGCAAAATTTATTAATAACACGACCACAATGCCATCTATCGGGACAAATACGAAAAAGTTACTAAGCCATTATAATGAATTTAAGTCATTTTGTTCCATAGGTCAGAACTTGTCCGTGGCCCCTGACAGTCCTACAATAGCTATCAACTATCGCCTTGACAAAACAAATATCTTGTGTAAATATTATTTCAGTCTGTCAAGTCATTCAGAAGTTATCTGATCACTATCAGCCCTATTAATAAACACAGACTTGAGCAAGATTAACTTTACCCTAGTTTAAAGCTTAAAATATCTAATTTCAGTATTAATAAACATAGAGTAAGGAGGGAGTAAACTAATCCGAATCTACTCTCGGAAAAAAGTTAATCCTTGGCGGTACCTGGTTTAACGACCGAGTAAGCATAGACTAGTCGCGTATTTTGAGATTTTGTAAAACTTTACGTTGTTAAATTCAAAACAGAGAACTGAGCAGACTTCTCGGAGATTCTGGTTATGCTTGTACTCCTTATTTATTTACTCCTATCCTGCGTTCTAATAAACAAAAGGAAGATAAATAGAAAATAAATAAATAAATAAGAGCATACAAAATTATATACATTGCAATGCAAAAGCAAGATCTGCTTGAGGATTTAGTATAAGATGATGAAAATAAATCAGTCACACAATTAGTAAATAACTCCGTTAAAGGAAATTCTGTTCGGGCAGCATTTATTAACGATTTTTTTTAAAATGAATATACAATAATTACATGTACAAAAGATTTTATTTATCCCCAAAAAACACAACAAAAATGGTTATTTAATTAAATTTGCCCTTCACGCTCTTTTCTTAATTCTAAAATTTCGTTACAAATAATATTAAAAATGATTAGGTATATTTAGAACATAGTTTTTCCACCGAGTCCGAAAACAACACGAGGAACAAGGAACAACACGTGACACTTATCTCTTCTCAAACTCAAAATATTGCCTGTCACTGTCATTAATGTCATCATCAAGCATTGAATTCATTCACTAATCATTCACTGACTCTCTCTTTTTACTTACTTACTTATCGTCACGCACAATCCCTAACGGGGTAGCCAGAGAGAACAGATCGCCAAGTGTCACGATCCTTACATACCTCTTTCGCTTCTTTCAGGTTCATTAACTTCTTCATACATGCACGTCTAGGTATCCGAGTACTCTTGACCCTCCCCTCTTCGAGCAATTTGCTCACATGGTCTTCGAAAGTTAGTCTCGGTCTACCTCGACACCTTTTAATATTTACTTTCGCTCTATATATTTTCTTCACCATTCGGTCTTCACTCATTCGTTCAACGTGTCCAAACCATTGGAGTACGCCCCTATCAATTTTTGTGATAAGGTCATCTTTCAATCCTGCCATATTGCGAATCTCTTCGTTTCGCTTTCGGTCGGCTATGGTAACGCCACACATTTTACGAAGAGATCGCATCTCCACTGCATTCAACTTGCTTTTATGCTTCTTCTGGCATACCCAGGTTTCGCTGCCATATAACAAAGTCGGTACCAACACTGCGTTATGTATTGCAAGGCGTGCACTCTTCACCACGCCTTGCCTTTTTATTAATGCATTCAGGGCACCATTGACTTTGTTTCCGGCAGCGACACGCCTATCCACATCTAAATCACATCTTCCATCCCGGCTGAAAGCACTCCCCAAGTATACAATTTCATTTACCTGTTCTAGACATTCCTGATTTACCCATATTTCACATTTCGTTCTCTCTTCGTCCTTTTCAAATACCAGAACCTTAGTTTTATTAGCATTCAAACGGAGACCTTTAATTTCACATTCCTCTTTCATACACGTGACTAATGCCTGCAGTTCTGCTTCTGATGGTGCAATAAGCACTGCATCATCAGCATACAGCAGACAATTAACTTTTATGTCACCCAATTTCACACCCAAACAGCTATCTTTCAGCTTCTGTAAACAGCTGTCGAGATACAGTATGAACAGCCAGGAAGACATGACACAACCCTGTTTTACGCCCGCTTGGACGCTAAACATGGGTGACAGGTCATGCCCTACCCGCACACAGGCTTTACAGTCATAGTAGAGTGACTGCACAGCCCTTAACAATCGACCATCCACACCATATCCCGGCAACAGTTCCCACATTTTCTTCCTTATAACCTTATCAAATGCTTTCTCCAGATCCACAAAAGCACAGAAAATCCTCTGGTTAACACTCAGAAGCTTCTCCGTGATCATGCGGAGAGAAAACATTTGATCCGTGCATCCTCTTCCAGGTCTAAATCCGCATTGTGCCTCCCATAAGAATCTTTCCGATTTCTCTTGCATCCTGCGTGTCAAAACCTT
The DNA here is from genome assembly GCA_036936625.1 of Parnassius smintheus behrii. Taxonomy (NCBI): domain Eukaryota; kingdom Metazoa; phylum Arthropoda; class Insecta; order Lepidoptera; family Papilionidae; genus Parnassius; species Parnassius smintheus. The sequence goes on along the minus strand of JAUPFT010000019.1, from coordinate 25,839,646 downwards.
CGAATAAACTTTACTTGCTAAACTGGTCAAGCTGATCGCCCGATAGCTCCCGCAGTCAAAATGTGAACCTTTACCTTTATATAAAGGCACAATGACCGCGGATCGCCAATCATCCGGGACATCTCCCGTCCGCCAGCACAAATTGCACAGCAGATGAAAGCTGTCCCAGACGCGAGGCCCACCGTACTTGACCATTTCAGCAGTAACTCTGTCTAGTCCCGCAGCCTTACCACATTTCAAACTTCGAATCGCACGTTCAATCTCTTTCATGCTGATGACCTCAGTGTCATCGAGGTCCGTGTCTGGCGTGCCAGTCACGGCGTCACCCCCGGATCCTTCACTAAGATCATGACACGCATACAATTCTCTATAAAATTCACTCCATCGCTGCATGACGTCCGATTTTTCTGAGAGGACGTCATTGGTTCTCGAAAGCACTTTGTTCATTCTTAAAGCCGTCGCACCACTCCGGGACCTTCCAACCTCTTTCCAGAAGAGTTTGGAGTTTTCCCTAAAGTTGTGCGACAACCTCTCGTCCGCTTCTATTCTACACCTTTCACGTACTTCCTCAATCAATGTTTTCGCATGAACTTTCTGCAGCTTATATCTTTCTTTCATCTTCTCTCTCATATGCTCATCGTTACTAGAGGCTAAGTAGTCTAACCATGCTTTTTTCTTCTTTTTTACAGCTTCTTTCACTTCGTCATTCCACCATGCATCTCTTCTTTTACTACTACCTCTTTTTGTCGTACCACATACTTCTTCCGCTGCACTTACCATTCCATCCCTAAGGTTCTGCCATATTCTCTCCACACATTCTTTTCTGCCATCGATGGTGTCAAGCTTTTCGGCTACCCTCGTGTGATATTTGTCCCTAGTATCCGCTTCCTGAAGCTTCCAGCTTCGGATGCGACAGACCGACTGTGGTTCTGTTACTGCCGTCCGGTGGCGCCAACCCGCGAACAAACCCCTAAATCTAGTAATTACTAGATAATGATCCGTTCCCAGGTCAGCACCCCTGAACACTCGTGTATCCATCACCTGTTTTCGCAGTCGGTCATCCACCAGGAACAAATCAATCATACTTCTCTCATTCTTTCTTTCTCTAGTGTACATATGGATCTTCCTGTGATTAAACATAGTGTTTGTCACAAGAAGACCCTTTTCCTTGCATACAGCCAGTATAAGCTTGCCAGCATCATTAACCCTTTCATCTCCAAACTTTCCAAGCACCGACTCGTATCCTGGTCGAGCGATGCCTACCCATCCATTCAAATCACCACATACAACAGTTCTTTCGTTTCCCTTAACCAAATCTAGAACTTCTCTTACATTCTCCCAAAACTCCTCCAGCTCAGCCCTGGACGACGAAGCTACCGGCGCATAAACAGCCAAAAGGAATAACTTCGTCAGTCCCATTTTGAAGCGAACCCAGAGAAGTCTTGAGTTCACAACCTTGTATTCAGTCATAAGATCGATCAACCGGGACGACAACAGCACTCCCACTCCTTGGCAGGCGTTCTCGCTTTCCGGGACTCCGGACCATATAGCTAACGTCCCGCCAGGGAGCTCTCTCTTTTTACTTTTAAAATAAGTGGGTTGCCATAGCGCAAGCGTTAATCTCGGCGTAAGGAATGTATTGTTAGTCCGAGGTTACTCCATGTTTATTAATAGCATTGTAATAACGAAGTAAGTAAATAGTCAGTTACTCTGAGATTAGCTAGTCCAAGTGTAACTTCGAATTAAGCTTGGAATAAGCAAATTTTACTAATAAGGCAGTATCAGACGCAATTTAAAATCAAGTTACATACAGTCGACACTGTGTCATACTTGTCTCACTGAACAAGAAGCAGACGTCAGACGTGGCTTTTAAGATTTAACTATAATATATAATATTAGGTGGCATTAGGCTGACAGACAGACAGCGGGGATTTATGACAAACCTTAGGATAATGATTTTATAAAATATTCGAAATATTTGTCTGCACTTAACAATACAATACAATTTTTACATGAAAAACACGGTAACACAAATGATTACAAAAAATTAACAAGACTCTCTCTAAAACTGTGTAGTATAAACATTTATATCTAAACATTTTCTAAAATCACCGCTCAGTTGTGTCAACTTCCAACCGCCAGCACAACCTACAGATCTGTTCTATTTCTTAATAATAAAAAATGTCTGTTGGCGACGCGCCTATAAGAATATTTCAATTTATTAGTTAACCGATTACGAATAGCTTCTAAAAAGCAAAATTATCAAGCAACAATATTCCGATAAGAAAATGCTTAGTTGAATCTTAAAGAAATATCGAATTAATGATATGAAGGTCTTGGGTTCGACTCCCAGGCCGGAATAGTTTATCGTTTTCTTAGTAATATCTCTTAATAAATTCATATAGGGAATTTATGTTACCGGATTTGTTCCCCGGTTGAAATCATCTTTCCAATAATGTTAATTTAAAGAAATATTAAAATAAAGTTAGAGACCAGGATTTGTTCCCCGGTCGAGATGATCGCTGTACATAAGTAGAATTAATGGAAATTAATTGCATAAGTATTGTCTTATATGAGTTTGATACGTTTTGTATGAAAACAAATGCCTATTTTCTATGATTGATTTATGAAAACATTCACTTATATTGTTTGATAAGAAACATGATAACTGATAAGAATCTGATTAGAAATAGTTTTCAACGTTTGAGAATTGTGTAGAATCATTTATTCACCTAGTATTTGACATTAGTGTATACTAAACTTTCCATTTTTACTGATAGTCGATAGCCGTGCAAAAGTTAGTTGTTTAAATAGCGTGAGTTCATAGACGCACGCTAGCCACGTACTTAGGAGGCCAAATATGTAGAAATTTAAATATTTGCGAATTTCAGCAATTTATGTAAAATGACTTGTAAAACATTTCAGATTGATTGTACGTGTAAAAGAGGTGAATTCTGTGTTATTTTTATGTGAACATTGCTGTGAATAAGTGAAATAATGATAGTTTTGTATAAGAAATTTAAAAGTGTTTTAATAGTGAAATGTATAGAGAAAATGTAAATTAAACTATTGTATTAGTTAAGATATGTATAATTTCAAGTGGAAAACATTGTTTTAACTTTCTATGTTAAATATTTAAGAAATTCCAACTTTGAACATGTGAGTAAAATGAAATGTAAGGTATATCATAGTATAGATATTTTTTGTGCTATCTTTATAAGTAAATTGTATAAATGTATGTCTTATACAAATAAAGTTATTGAGCAAACCGTGAGAGAGTGATAGTACAAATTGATGTAATTGAGTTGCGCAAGCGCACAAATGGCGCGGCTCACTTTCGCGTTTAGCTTCGAGGTAGTTCAGTAAATTGATTTTTCTTGCAAATAAAAAGGATCTCCTAGGTGTGCGTCGCTTGCAGTTATACAGTGGCTGCAATTGACCGCCGGTACGACATACTCCGCCGAACGTTGAGTCCCGTGATTCCGTGAGGCGTCGAGGTCACCGGCCCCTAGGTGATTCTTGGGCACTTTATGCGTTTCGTGCATCCTGTGCCTAGTCGCGTATAAAGTGCCACCGTTGCACTTCCCCCAACCCTTTTGGTGTACAAAAGGGGTAGACAGTGCCCAGAGTGTTGATAGCCATAAACTTTTTATCACCATACTACAGATAGGGCCTTTTAGAGTTCGACTGACGTTAGGATCATTAACATGTCAGGTAGGGATAAGGGGGAGCCACCCCCTTCAATAAGAAAACCACCAGATAAAAGAACAGGTGTGTTGGATCGACCACTGGTTGTGAGGGATCTGTCGAACCCGGAACGCACGAGGGTCGTGTCCTCCTTCTCACAGATCCCCCAACGAAAACCCGTCTCGCCACGGAAGGAGCCCGCACCGGGTGTTGCGCTCACGCCGGCCGTATCTGAGCATACGGCCAGGCAAGAACCAACGCCCCAGCAGCAGCGAGCAGTGAAAACGGCTAGACGCCATACTCCACCGGAGACCGAAGCCTCCTTATATGAAAAGAGGCAAAGGATTGGCTCCCAACTGTCCTCCGACGAAGCACCGTCCACATCGGAGGAGGACGATGACTACCACCATCGGGTGACGCAGAAGAAGGTGTTAAGATCACCACCTAAATCACCATCTCCACCGCAACTCCCCCCCCCCCCCGCTCCATATCGCCGGACCGACGAAGCCGAGATTCGGCCCAGTATGAGCAGGGGGGTAAAGAATCCTACAGTTGGGGGTCCACCACATATGCCACCCTCGCTGCATCCGCCGGCCGGTCCTCTCCGGCGGCAACGACCAATCCGTCCGGGCTTCCACAGGACGATGGCCAACGGCCATCTACCAGTTATGCCCATATGGTAGCTGCACCAGCAGTACCACGACCACCTTCGGCGGCAGTGCCAACTGAGAAGCCTGCCGACCAAGATAAGACCCGCTACCCGCCCATAGTGGCAGAATGCCTACCGGATTGGACGAGGCATTTTAGGGAGCTCAATAGAATGTTGGGCCACCCCTTAAATGCCCGTCCATTCGGGAAAGGCGTGAGATTCACCCCTCAAAGTGCAAATGAATTCAGGACAGTCCAACGCTACATGATTGAGCTGACTAAGGAAGTACTAACACTGTCGTGGTATTGCTATACCCCGGAGGAGGACAAGCCCACTAAAGTGGGCATCCGGGGTCTACCAATGGGCACGGACACCAAAGACATAGAGGAGGCTATTAGGGCAAAAGGCTTCCCCGTCAAATATGTCAAAGCTATCCCACCGCGTAGAAGCAGACCTGGCTGCATATACTTTGCCCAGTTTGACCACCTGAGCCTGGAGCAGCTCAAAGAACTCTACAAAATCGACGAACTCCTCTTTATGAGAGGAGTAGTCATCGAGGCCTGGCAAAGGAAAGTAGGACCGGCTCAATGCCACCGCTGCCAAGCCTTCGGCCATGCATCCGCAAACTGCTTCAGGCCAGTGAGATGCGTGCGCTGTGCCAGGGAGCACATTGCAAGCCTTTGCCCTCAGGGTAGAGAGGAACAACCTACATGTGCCAACTGTGGTAAAAACCACACGGCAAACGACCGCCGCTGTCCAGTCCTGAGGAGGACTGCAAGGAGGCAGGGGATAACCTTGCCGGGGTTACTTCCGGAGGCCCCCAAAAAGAACCCCCAGAGTCGCCCGAAGGCTGTAACCATTCAGCAAGACGGGTGGGCTACCATCACTGGGAAGGGTAGGCAACCAGCCCCCCCCCCCACCCGTAACACCTAAAGAAACGGTGGAACCCGCGGAGATAAGGGCAACCACCGGGGCGACTCTACAGCCCCCCGCCAATCCTGCCACAGAACGGCAACCCTCCAAGAAGAGGAGGCGGGAGAGGAACAGGAAGAAGTCGCAGCCTCCTCAGGCTGTAACCTCTACCCCGACACCAACTGCACCAGTAGCCTCTCAGGCGCAGGTTACTAGGGAGAGAACCAGGAGCATGGGTGGAGTGCCAGAAAGGGCTGAACACAGAGCCCGCTCTGCTGGAAGAGCGCGCCCCACCCAAATGCACAGTGAGCAAACCCAGGACACCCAATACCCGAGACAATTGCCAACGCCTTCCTACAGGAGAACACCCACCACCGGCCTCGAAACAGCAGACGCAATCCAGCGTCTGGTTGGTATTGCCATCGAGGTCGGCACGCAGGTCCTGGCAGATATCAGGACCGGGACAGACCCAATTACAGCCATCATGAAGGCGCTGGCAAACCTCCTAGCCCGGCACTACGGAGGAGAGTAACCTGCGCCTCTTATACTGGAACCCGGACGGTATACAGCAGAAGCTGCATGAACTCCGCACAGTTGCCCAGCAACAGGATCTGCACGTCATCTTGCTGGGAGAAACGAAGCTCAACCCAAGAACGCACATAAAGCTGCCCAATTACATCCTGTACAGAAGGGACGAGGTCACTGCTCAAGGGGCTGCCTATAGAGGGACGGCAGTTCTAGTGAGGAGGGACATCGTCCATCAGGAACTGGAATTACCATCATACCAGTCAATGCGTTCTATCGGCATAAAAATGGAGGCGGCGGCGAGGAACTTAGGATCTACGCAGCATACCGCCCGCCAGGGACTCCATTTTGCCCCTCAGACATCCGGACAATAATGGAAGGCGACACGCCCACTATCGTCGCCGGGGACCTAAACGCCAAACACCCGGCGTGGGGGTCCAGAGTGATCACCCCGCCGGGTCGTGAACTTTACAATGATGCAGAAGACAACAACTATGACGTTTTAGGTCCCGAGGAGCCAACGCACATCCCGTCCAACTCACGGCAGTATCCGGATGTATTGGACATCGTGCTCTCCAGGAACATCAACTACCCAGTAGGAAAGGTGCTATACGACCTGAGTTCACAGCACCTCCCGATTCTGATAACCCTTGGCACAAAGGCGGTGACTACGCCGCCCAGAGCAACCAAGACACGTGTCGACTGGAGGCGCTATGCACAACACCTGCAAGCGAGACCTCCAGCACACATGCCTATAAGCACAGCGGACGACGTAGAGGCCGCTGCTACTAGAATAACTAAAAACATCCAAGAGGCCCTCAACGCGGCCTCTACGATCGTCCCGATAACAGCAAGGCGTGACGATCTGCCGCTTGAGATAAGCGTGCAGATCAAGCGCAAAAGAGCGCTGAGAAAGCTCTGGGCGCGTACTCGCTGTCCCAGAATAAAAACACAATTAAACACCGTATCGGAGGAGCTGTCGGTGGCAGTCCAGGCCTACAGAGGGGAGGCCTGGGAGCGGCGCATATGGAAGGCGGATGAGCATGATGCGTCGCTCTATAAACTGAACCGACAGCTGACTAAAACTAGACCTCCCGTTTGCCCACTGACCAGCAGTGTGGGCGAACGTTGCTATGATGCCAAGGGCAGAGCGGATATCCTGGGAGAGCACTTCGAGGGGCAATTTATGCCGAACCCAGCGAGTGCGGAGTTCATGGAGCTTCATGCCCGGAAGGAAAGTCGCGTACAGGAATTCCTGTCGTCGCCCGCGCCACCTCTTGCAGGAGAGTGGTTCATCTCCCCCGCTGAACTGCGGAGGACAGTAACCCGCCTGCAACCGAGGAAGGCGCCTGGGCACGATAGGATTACCATCGCTGCACTCCGACAGCTGCCCAATAAAGTCCTAGTAGAGATTGGTCGACTCTACAACGGGATATTGCGGACATCCCACTTCCCGGAGGAATGGAAAAAAGGCAAAATTATCGTCTTGCCGAAACCCGGGAAGGACAGGCGTAAAGCTTCCAGCTACAGGCCGATTACGCTATTACCACACATAGCTAAACTGTTCGAAAGATTGCTGCTAAGACGTCTCCGTCCGTGCATCCAACTTCGGGCGGAGCAGCACGGATTCAGGAGGGGTCACTCTACAGTCACACAGCTGACTAGAGTGCTGAACCTGCTTACGGCAGAGTACAATCGCGGCCGCATATCGTTGGGCGTCTTTCTCGATATCGAGAAGGCGTTCGACCGGGTGTGGCACTTCGGATTATTATATAAACTACACGAGCAGACCAGTGTCCCCCCTGCTATGTTGCGGTTAATGGCGTCTTTCCTGGAAGACAGGAAGTTTTATGTCTGCATAGAGAACGCCGAGTCCGCAACAAAATCCATCAGAGCCGGCGTTCCACAGGGCAGCTGTTTGTCTCCAGTTCTGTACGCGGCTTATACTAACGATATACCTACATTGGCAGGCAGGCTGCAAGAATGGGAGGACGACGTTGAGCTGGCGCTATATGCGGACGATAGCGCCTATTTCACCTCGTCCAGAAGAGCCCATATAGCCACTGCCAAAATGCAGCGTCTGCTGGACCTGCTGCCACCATGGCTAAATGAGTGGAGGATGGTTGTCAACGTTGGTAAGACAACCGCTCTGCTCACTCGTCGCCTTAGGAACTTACCACCACCATTGACTCTCAACGGCCAGGAGATAGCGTATGAGAAGGCCGTGACTTACCTTGGGTGCCGGATCGACCGGGCGCTGCGCATGACTGCGTACGTCGACTTCGTCGTCCGCAAAGCCAGATGTGCGTGGGCGATGCTCCGTCCGGTCCTGGCATCCAAACTACCATTGAAGACAAAGATCCGGATATACAAGATGTATATCCGGACTATTACCACCTACGCTGCTCCGGCCTGGTACGCGCTCCTGAGCACAACCCAGAGGCGGCGACTGCAGGCCCAGCAGAATCTGACATTAAGGACGATTGTCGGAGCAGGTCGTTACGTCCGGAACGACGTAATAGCAGCCGACTTAAAAGTCGAGAGCATCACCGACTTCGTGGCCCGGATGGCGCGCGGCTTGTTCGACCGTGCTGACAACGGGCCACACGAACATCTCAACGGCTTTGCGCCGTTGCACACTCGGCCACCGGACGGGCGACCTCTTCCAAGAGAACTCCTCTCTATATCGATTAGAGAGTCGAGTAACAACCCACAATGCCGCTGAAAGGCCAACTTTGACTTTCAACTGGACAACCTCTCTTTTTCCGTAGTAGGTTAACTACGGAAAAACTACTATACCACATAAAAAAGACAACCTCTTAATTTTTCCATAGCCGGGTAAACGACTATGGAAAAAATATTACCACACACGGACATTCCGGCTATGAAAAACAAAGCCACCTATAATAATAGGTGAAGTAAAGGACTGCCCCATAATAATGGGACATGAGGATCGTCCGGGCAATGGGGTATAACCCCGAGGCCCGATACCTGTACTGCATCTCGGTGCAATCAGACGACAAACTGGCTTGCAAATCGTTCGCGAAATGTTCGGGAAAAGTGCAAGACCAGCAGTCAATAAAAAGAAGAAAGAAAAAGTATAGGGAAGTGATAGGGAAAAGTAATTACTCTCTCACAAAACGGTTTGAAGATAATTGCTGTTTTATTCCCAAGGAATTCTCCCCTTAAAGTGATACAGTCCATATCGAAGAATTAAGGCGTTGGGACCGGGACGACTTCGGAAGACCCGTAATCCCCGCCTGTACCTATTTTCTGAAAAGGAAGAGGTTATCGCCCTTGTGTGTTACTCCGTTGCGGAGATCACATACGTTGTTCCCGAACCCAACGTAGGCGTTATAGGAGGCCGGATCGAGAGAAGCCTCGATTCCCCCCTTCTGTTTCTTAGTTTAACGTTTGTCTGGTTCCTTTTCAATGTCCGTTCAATATCTCGAAGACATTCAGAGGTCCCTTGTTAATCTGCCGCGGATTAGATGTCGCGTAAGGTTTCGTCACTATTTTAAAGCTCTATAAGTCCACTATCGACAACGAAATCAACCCCTGTAGTTCATTGAGCTATACTCGTAGATTTATTATAACAAGCTTGTGTTTACACACACAGAAGAATCATTCTGACGGATATGATTCTATTCGCGTCGAATATTTTTTATATTTTTTCTATAATATATTTTGTAGCCGTATGTATACATATTTTTATTTGTCAAAATATTGAAGGTCAAATAAAAATAAGCCTGGGACACCGATAGTTTAGGAATATAATATATATATATATAATGCGAGCAATATTTACATATGTATTTCTTTGTAATCGCGTTGTAAATGTTCGTAAAATACCCGATGTAGAGGTTTACAGGATCAAAAATCGATTTACCTTGCTCTAATTTCTGAGAACATTTGTTTAACTTTTATTTTTTGTTCTTTAGTATTTTAGACTACACGACCTCACTGCTGTGCAAAAAATAGTATAAACTAATAAAATATAAGCATCGGTCAAAAAATGTGTCGTCACAGCAGAACAAAAATAAAAATGGGTACTATGTATATTATTTATATGTAGTTTCTAGGAAACAACTCTTACATTTTGGGTGGAATTTTGTACTCAGATAACGTTTGACTTTTACAAGATTATCAGTCAGAAGGGTGGGTGTGTACTCTTACAGGAAAATAATTTTTTCTAACGGCGTGCAAAGCTCGGACACCCAGATGCTAACTCAGTTTATTTAATGGAATCACCTACAGAGACGCCCAAAATATATTTTAACATTAATATTTAATTTGATATTGATTGCACACAACTCAAAACTTAAAATAATTAATTTTCGGTAGTGCCATTTACAAATTCGTCGTATGTATATTGTTTTGAATGTAACATCGGGTATAATAGAGTTGTAATCGGTTTTCCGAGAAATGCATTGAAAGCAATCCCTTCCGCATGTGGCAGTGTTCGGGACGGCGCGGCGCGGCGGTCGATTACTTTAACGGAATTTGAAATGAAGCGAAAAGGAATAAAATGCGCACAGGAATCATTTGCCACGACCAGCATTGAGTGTTGTGTTCTATAAGATGTACCTACCAAGTATATAATCGAAGGTACCTACATACAACACATCGTTATAGGGAAAATTTTAAGCAATTATCTTCAACATAATCTTCAATCAAATGACAATATTTTTGGAATGTTAAAACGAACATTTAATTACAGATTTGCAAGTGAATTCAGTCGAACAGCTAAGAAAAATTAACTTTTCAAATACAATCAACATATTATATCCATATTTATATCCTATACGATTTTTACTGGGAACTGGAAATCTTTTATTGGTTGCATCATTATGACTTTTTATTACCAAACTATCCCCGTTCCAGAAACTAGGGTATTTTCTGTTGTGTGCATTTATTCATAAATGCTTTTGTATACATACCAATGATTTGTTATTCTTTTGTTCGAGACTAAACGACTCGAAGAACTTCCGAGTGTAAGGTGTTATTAGATTCGTCTTCATCTCCAGAGGCTACCAGTCATGGTATGAATTAAGACCGTTTTGAACGCTTTCATATTCTGATTTGATAATAGGTCACTGCAATCAGGTCCTTTTTTTAATAATAATTTACTTGTATAATGTAGATTTCAGCGTTAGTGTGTGACTATAAGTTAAATAACTTACTTTATTAATTACTAGCTATATCCGTAATAAATTGCCACGATAGAAGAGGATAGTGTTGTTATAAGAAAAAAAGCTACATTAATTTACGAATCGGTAATTTTAAGTCGGCAAGGTAGGTATTACGGAAAAGTAAAGTTTCTTAAGTCTACCAAATGGTTTTTCGCTTTCATCGTTTTACTAGTTTAATTGTGAGATTTCAGCGACTGTTTGAGTTTCAGCTATGGAGTACGAACTTTTTATTTACTCAGTAAAATTTCAGTTTTATTAGCATTAAAACTGTTTTCTTCTAAAAACTTACGTTACTTATAATGAAGGACGAATTCTAATTTTAAAAAAAATTAATAAGAAACTCTTTCATTTTACCCAAATGTTGCGGAACTATAAAAGAGAATAAAACATTATCCTTAGCTGTCACGTATGTACATAATTTATTTATTACGTTAACTTAACCTCAAATAAAAAACGAACATAAACTTTCAAAATGTAGTAAATTATAAACAGTACAGTATTAGATAAAAGTTATGTATCCTTTTTATAGATATGAATATGCCTTATATTAGATCACTGCAGTCGGGCATTATCTGCCAAGTCGAGAAAAAGTGTGTGTGTGTGTGTGTGTGTGTGTGTGTGTGCGTGTGTGTGTGCCATGGCCGTACCATCCTTTTCTCAAAACAGTTCAGGCCATTTTCGACCCTCCTATAACTTTGTTGTGGATGAAACTAGAAGCCTAAATTTCAGTAACCAAGCAGGCATTGTATAAAAAGGTATATTTCAAATTTCATTCAATTTGAACCAGTAGTTTAAAAATTATAACCAATCAAAGTTTCTTAATTTTGTCATTCATTGACTGACTGACCGATCATCAAAACTCTAAAGGATTTCTAGCAGACTGTCAATCTATTTATTTAAAAAATAAAAGATTTTTAATATTGCTATGGTCACTATAAGATGTTGTTAGGTTTGCTAATTAGGTAATAACTTAAGACAGAAGGACCCTTATGTAGGGATTGAATAAACTAACCGACTCGGTATTACATGGATCTCACAACTTTTTTACGGTAGATGAACTGAGTTGCGAGACTCGGTTTTTTTACAAGTTATGTTTTCGATGGAGTTGTTTTTTCATTCACCTATTAGTTTTGTTATCAAGTTATAATGTTACAAGAAACACACAAATGTGATTGCGACTCATGACTGACAGCAAAACAATTCAAAATCAAAGCAGACAAAGTAGGTATATGTATAAAATGATAAACTATTACAGTCGGCAACCGCCTGAATCACAGAGTAAGGAGTAAGGACCAGAGGGGAAGCTTCCTAACAATTTCGAAAATGTGTACCTATTTTGATAGGGATGTCACCTGATGAATGTGAAAAATTTAAGGAAAAAATAACATTATTAGATGGTATAAACCAACATGAGATTTCATTGTAACTTAAATTAATATAACAACATGTCCATTAATTGTAACGTAAATTGAAACTGCGAAAATTGTATATTTTGCAATAAATATTTTGAAATTGTAAATTTTCATAGTATTATGTGTTATGGAATCTTGCTGTAGGGTAAGGCGGCGAATGTTGAGAAAATACGTGCAATTTAATTAAAAACCGCGCGAATCCCTTCGAGAGAATTTTAAGTAAATAGGTATGTTCACAGAAGCTTCATGTTATATATTTCTATCAATATCATTTTCGTAAGACAACGTATTCATGAGTACGAAAAATCAGATTTTGGTAGTATGGCTGTGATATATAGTAGATAGTAGTGGGCAGTGGCAGTGTTTTTGGTGTTGATGGTGATAGCGGTGGTGGTAACGACTGTAGTAGTGTTGGAGGAAATAACTGTGACTGGTGATGCTGGTCGTTGTGGTGGTATTAGCGGCGACGGTGTTGGTGGCGGTCCACTACCCACCACCACCAACGATACCACAAGCACCAGCACCAACACCAGCGCCACAACCACCAACACCACTATCACTAACACCACCTTTACCACTGTCTGGTAATTGTATTGTTTTCTCTTGAATTTTATACATAATGTACAACTGTTAGGCATTAAATTATACAGAACCCTAATTAATTACTTACATAAATCTATAATGTCTTATTTTATAATAAGCAATCTCTAAACTTAACTAACTCTAATTAAAAAAAAAATGATTTATAAAATCTCGAAATATTGTTCTACCATTTCTACATTTCTTCTTCTTAATTCTTCTTTCATGAATACTCTGACTGAGCCGGTGCAAACCGGTTTGTACCCCGACGAAGCGTCGGTGAACCTGTAGGTGAGATCTCACGCAAACATCGCTGCACTATGTGTGGCATTGTGTTATACAACACTAATGTATGTAATATATAAATCAATGATGTGTGGGTATAGTCGAAGCAAGCCGTTTGTATGTAGCTTCCCCTCTGGTCGGTTTCTTTACTCATGTGGCCTGAATAGCCGGTTTCAACGATATCGGCAATTAATTTAAAGCAGTGAATAAACTCAACGAGCTTTTAATTTATTGTTATTAAAAAGATTTCAATGTTTTTTTTTTATTTCTGTCTCTAATCGATTTATCATGACTGCGTGACATTTTGATATTAGAAATGGCATTTGTGATTACCTGTGCAATAACGGCATTTTTAATTTCGTATAGCAAGGACGTTGATGAAATTATTTAAAAAATATTTTATCTAATTTTTAAGAATTGAAAGTATAGAATGTCACTATAGTAAACATCGGTCTCCCTCTGCCCTCAAAAACACAAAGGTCAAAAACAGAACCTGAGCCAGGTGCATCCATCGATTTTCCGCATGTGTTACCAGGTGCTCGCGATTAAGAGCTTTCTTCCCCATCGGTTGGCGATTCTTCAAGCCAAATGAGCAGCACATTGACAGTTCAGCTTACTGATCCTTTGGGTTCCATCCGTACTATGGTTCTACCATGGATATCTATTGGGCAGAGGAACTCAGAGCATAGCCTTAGCTACCTTAAGCTTCCTCTATAGCCCACTTAGCGACCTTAAGCTTCCACATACAACAATGAACACCTGGATAAAACAACGCTCTCACAGAAATATACCAACGTAAATCAGGAGCATAATGCTGTTGTGTTTTAAAAGGTGGGTGTAAATAACCATACAACCGTATAAGATGGAACGCCCCGCTTCCAGTAAAGGGTCTCCGGTTCTCAACACTCACCATACGAAACACAGCAGCATTAAGCTACTATTTTACGCTGATATTCTGCGAGAGCGTGGTACTTCCCCTGACGAGCTGACCCATTCGTGTTACAACTATACTAATAATATAACTGCAGCATGGTAACGTATAAATAACTTAGTGAAGTTATAGCTATAAATATACATAAACACTTATAAATAACTTTGTGAAGTTGAGTAATATATTGAAACAGAAACAGAAACTTTTTTATTCAATGTAGATTATAAACAATACTTATTGAAAGAAATTTTTTCATTTACCAATGGTTCGCAAAAAAACCTCTGTCCTGGAAAGAACCAGCAAGAAACCCAGCGGGACTATTTTTTTTTTCAAATAATAGCTTACAATCGTGTTTACAATTAACAACACAAGACAAATTAGAAATAGCTTGGTAGCGATCATCCTTCCCAGGGGTTATTATCATCCATAAATTCCTTAATATTATAATAACCTTTTTTATACAAAACTAGTTTAATAAAATTTTTGAACTATGCGTATGATAAATTTTGTATATTTTCTGGGATTTTGTTGTTAAAGCGTATACATTGCCCCAAGATTGAATTACTGACTCGGTGGAGTCGAGTAACTGGTACTAGCTTGTGTATGTTCCTGGTATTTACAGAATGAATATCACTTAATTTTGCAAAACTACGTTTATTTTTGTGTACGTACATTACATTTTCATATTGAACGGTCAAACATTATTATAAGATTTAAATGATTAATAATTACCCGTTCCACACTCTATTGAAAAAATTATAGCTTGAACGTATCGAAGAGCCCTATAGAAAAATTCCATATTATATTATGGTCTGAATCCGTCTCTTGTGCCAGATATAAAATATCGAGACAAGGTAATGATAGGGGGCTAGCATCATTGATGCGGATAGGTCTGGAAATGCGATTGTCAATTCATCTGCCAAGCCTTCTCACTAAAGAAACGTCACAAGTCCAGCTGTGAACTAGAAAGGTTTTAAGTTAGTCACATAAAGACAATAGGTAACTCGCCACAATTAAAAGTCTAAACCTCATAAGACATAATATTACAAGTTGCAATTATCATATACTCATTAATATTGATATTATTTGTTTGTTTATTGAATGTTAATTACATCGGTCATTGTTACCGACACGGTATCAGAAACTCATCGTTAATAGAATGCTTTCATTGAACGTTTTCGTTTTACTAATCGATTGTTGTCCTTGTAATAATTAAATGGAAATATTTAACTTCAAATTGAACTCATATACATAGGTACATAGGTACATAGAGAACCATGTGACGCTGTGTTATGGCTCCATATGGAATTGGTCGGCTCGACCGGATAAAAACAACGATCTCACAGAAATACCAACGTAAATATCCAAAGGCCCTTTTTTATAGTACAAGGCATATCACATTATTCCTTACGAGTGACAAAGCGTCTTAACTTTTATTGATAAGCGATGATAGAGGACCTAAAGGCTTCAGCATCCACTTACCATCAGGAGGACTGAGTGCTCGTCTGTCATACTTACAAGTAATAAAGTGTCATCGATTATAATAACGAGTTTAAACTAGATTACTAGATCATACGACAAGTAAGGCAGCGGATAAAATTAGTTCCAACAAAAAACTCGTACGCCACACGCCTGGTCTTATGGTTGGTTATGGAGCAATTGACACACCAGTCAGACACAATCACTCGGAATATGTTATAAAGAAAAACGGTAGAGAACCACCGTGAGAGAACCATGATGTTGGTGAAATCTAATATTTGAGATTTTACTTCTTATGTTTAATACATATATTAACATACAGTTAGAGGTAGGTACGATTATTAATCGAAATAGTAATATTTTTTAACTATTCTGAGCTAGCGCTTAACTATAACTCCACCTGATCGTGGTGACGTAGCCTAAGATGGTGAAGCGCATTGACTTAACAAAAGCCTATTTCACTCTTCCCTTAAAGACCCACACTGTAATGGGATGGAAAGACAGACGCTGACAACTTATTCCACTCCTTTGCTGTACGCATGACGAACGATGTATCAAACCGTTTGGTTCGAATGCGTGGTAAGTCAACAACAAAAGGGTAGAGACTGGCCGAACTGGAAGCGAGAGGGAGGAATTAAATTATGCGATTTCTGCACACACTCTTCGAAATGCATCCTGCAGAAAACCGAAAGGCTGGCTACTTTTCGCCTGTGTTCGAGGCTGGTAAGATTGGTTTTAAGCAGATTCCGTTCACCAATAAGCTTCTTAGCCACCTTTCCATTGAGTTCAAAGCTGCTAAGTGGCATTTTGCAGTGCAAGCCTATATATGGCAACAATACTCCATGCACACATGCATTATGAGGTATCCACCGGGCACACAGCTAAATGTTCACGGAGGATTTTGTGCCCTTGACTCATACCGATGCCTAAGCTTGTCCAAATCTGCTGATAAGGAACTCTTTTGTCAGTTTCTATCATACGCCGCACAACATTGATGTTATCTTCAGTCGTCGCCGTAGAAGGCCGTCCCTCACGCAGATCATCGGTGAGATTAGTGCGACCACGTTTAAACTCATTAAACCAGTTGTAAACAGTGCCACGAGATGGGGCTGCATCATGAAAGGCCAATTAAAGTCTACCATAACTTTCTTGTTGACTTAAATTTTAATTACATTGAAAGTCATAAAAAATCATTGTACGAAAATTTTCTCGCGTTAAATTGATGCTGACGTGACACAGACAATTTTCAATTTGCCGCCAAATCGTAAACAAATGACAAATTAATAAAATACATACACGATAATATTGGAAAAGGGTTCCATGTTTAAAATTTGAACTTATTTTTTTATTATATCGTTTACAGGTGGTCAGTTCTAACAACTTCCAGTATCGCCTTCGTAACGTATGAAGAATAAATGCAAAAATATATGCATGATTTAGTAATTATATGGTCTGCAGGATAAGTTTAATAAAGTAGCAGAAACCATTAGAAGATTTATAATAAGTATAAAGTAAAAGTTAAACTTTATTATCATATAAGCCGTGTGTTACGGTTAGCGGTTTAGCAAGGATTCGAATTTGGATTTGGATCGGTTAGCAAGGATTGGAATTTGGATTGAAAGAGACAGTTATCGTTAGCGTTACGGTAGACAGTCCACTGTTGAACATAGGCCTCCCAAATAGATTGCGTCATAGGGGGGCTATTTGACATAGTTGCCACGCTTGGCAAGTGGTTGGCAACAGCAGTTTTTTATTTTCAGTCGTTATTAGGAATACGATGTTGCCCATTTCCTGATTTGTTTCCCTGACGCCTCTTAACGACACCCACGGGATGGTACGGAGTAGTGGATATTCTCACATCGCCACTACACGGTACACTGGAAGAGACTACAACACTTTTATATATTTGCAAGGTGGATCAGTGCTCTAAGGGCTGTTTTAAGGTACGCAATCATAAGCGGGATTCCACGCAAATAGATTATAATAAAAATACATCATTATAAAAATAAATATTTTTATTTTACCAATTATCTGAATACAACATAACATCATACTTAACTATTCGGTGTTCGGCCGAATAGTATCCAGATATTCGGTATTCGGCCGACCGAACATTTTCTGCAAGTCTAATATTATCTTATTTTAGAATCTAGTTGTTTCAGCTGATTGATACACGGTTACTTTGACTTTACTACATCAAAAATCGCAAAGAATAGACCTATCATTGCGATTTTTTTGCGACAGGTAATATTATTACAGGCAGTAAGTTGGGACTCTACACAAATGTGAACTTACTGCCTGTATATTACCAGGGTTAGATAATATTATTTGAATTATATTCGGTATTAATAAAAATATTCTAACGTAAATGTAGAAAAATTAAGGCTATAGTATATGTGTCTATAATATGAATTAATTATAATAAAAATCGATCGAATCGAATATAAATTATAATAAAAATCGATCCCTTTTATTTTAAATTATAATATATACCCTTAGGAGGCGTCGCGAGCGCAAGGCTCAGCTTTAACCTCAGCCTCAGTCCTAAAGATAACACACTGTTATGACACTCACTGTGACTCGACTTAGTGAGCGGAACCCTGTGAAGGTAGCATGTATGCTAGTTCACGGAACACGCTATTAAATTTTGTTACTGTCAGAGCAAGCATAATTTGAAAACACCAAAAATATTATGCCGTGTAAATATTTGAAATTTGCGCGTTGATGATACCGTAAACAGACAAGTTTCAAGTAAAAAATTCCAGAAAAGTATTTTAAAAAATGTGTTTGTTCAGAACAGACCGAGGAGAGCGCAGTGCAGAGGATTTTCTGATAAAAATAAATAATTAGCTATATTACCAAAGTGATAAAGTGCAAAATGTATTTGAGCATCAACGTTTTTCTCACAGACAAGAGAGAGTGAGAGCGCAACCGCTTTGCGCAGCCAAATTAAACCATATGCATAAGTATCTAAAGTTGAATTTCAATTGTAAAAAAAATTAATCACTTCGCCGCCACTGCGCCTCATATTTACTATGCGTGTACGATATTAACATGGCACATGAGCGTTTTTAACATTAGTAATATTTGTATAATACCTAACTAATCGTAGGTATATAAGGCATTGGATATTTTTTTGTCTGCAACTCTCATAATATGAGCTCATGATATCGTGAACACATGCCGAGTTTTAGTACCACAATGTAGTAAATGTGATATTGCTTATAACCATTCCGTTGGCAAAAATTACGAACACCTGATTGTAGTCGTAGTTATTGCCTACAACTGTGACGAGATACTTGTTTGTACACTGCTTTTCGATAACTTATCATTTTAAGTTTGCTTGAGTACAAAATTTACGTCGCCGGTGAGTAAAAATTGCTATCAACATTATTTAAAGCACTGAGAAAGCAAAAACTGTAGCTACAGCGAAAGTGCCACTTATGTATAATTACACTTTATCATATGAACACTCATTATTTATTACAAAATTATTTACTTACACAATTCCTTTTTACTTTATTTAACATCTGAACCAAACAATTTTTCACTAACTATGGTGTTTACCGGCACAATTTCTCCCTAATAATAAGCTCTCGCTGTGTGAATGAATCAAGGATGTAAATACGGTACGGTTCACTGTTTTTTCATAAAGATATTTATTTTAATGTTTAACAAAAGGACAATGGCGAACTCCCAAACAAACTTTATGTGACTTTTTTTCTTGTGTCTACAAATGCAAAATATGTAAAAATATAGTTTAATATCCTGAACATTTTTTTCTTCGGTCATACTTCTTCAGGAAGTCAGGAATTAAAGATATCCCAGATATAACAAAATACACATCATGCCAGGCTGTATGGCATAAAACGCCTTAATTGGCAAATCGATACAACAATAACTAGCCAATATAATTTTCATGTAGGTATGTTTACGTAGGTTAACTAATAAGAACCTATGTAGAAGAGTTTTCTGAATAAAATTCACACCAAACTCTGCTGTATGGTATAAGACCTAAGGCCTGCCCTAACTAACGAATCGTAACAACAACAACAACTACTTTACTATTTATTTTTTTCCAGACATCGATAAGCCATAACCATAGAAAACAGAATGTCTTATTCCGTGTTCTGTGGCCATAACCTTGATTGAATAATACATAGTAAATTATTTTATTGATGTCTGTAATGGTGACATAAGTAGACGCTTAATAATTCCATTAACAATTTGCCACAACAAATAGTCAATTTAGTTTTAAATTAGGTAAAATGATTTTTTTCAAGATAACACAGTGAATTATTTTAATTTTAATGATATCTGTAATGGTGACTTAAGTAGACGCTTAATAATTCCATTACATATTATTTCGCCATTGTCCTTACGTCCATACTAGGTATATTTATAAATTACTTGTTTAATGACACTAAACATAATAATTATTCAAATTGAAAGTGATACGCTAGTTCGCACCGATGAATTAATTTTAACAACTCAAACGCCCATTATCCGGAGCATGTCACAGATAATTGCGATGAAATGAGTTATGAAATTTCAAAATAAATTAATATTCATAGCCGTAAAATATTGCATTAAATACTCAAGTTACGTTTTCTTAGGTAATATTTAACTTGAATATTTATACGTGTCTATTATTTAAAAGTTATCAGAGCCCTGGTAGCTGAGTGGAGATGACAAACGCCTTTAATATTTTATGAAGCAATGATGTAAACACAAACCAAATTCGATTCTCGTTGATATAGTGATAATTTTAAATGTACATGCTTTTCAGCGGTGGAGAAAAACATCGCGAGGAAACCATTCGAGGAGCACAACAGACTCTTTCCTGCTTCAAAAAACCTCTCAGAAATGAGAGGAGTCCGATGCCTCGCCGTGATATGTATGTGGACTATTCTAAAAATAATTTAAAGCAAATAGAAATTTAGTTAATTTAGTAAATTATCAAAGCAGCATTTCTAATGCTATTAACGATAAAATCATATCCACTTTAGTCAGGTTTAACTTTGATCACCAAGAAAAATGTTCATATATTAGCTGTATACTTTAAACTGAGCTTGCCTTAATAACTGAGTTCATCTGGATCTATTGAAGGTAACGATACCGTTAACGTACCGCTAACACAGTGGAAATAGCGACTGGAATACTGAGTACGATAGCGATAGCGACCTAGTCGCATCTGTCCTTGTATTAGCGATATTATTTCCTGGGATTGTGATATTTCCGTGTTGATTTAAGTTTTTACATAGTGCTTATTTTATTAAAAAGAACAGTTTCGCAGAGCTTCTTTTATAACTAATCATAAAATCGCCTATTTTTCAACTTCTTAACCTGTTCTAAAGCCCGCAGGTGTTAGCGTCGTGAATTTCGTAGCCCACTCGCGGGTTAGTGCCGAAAATCGCACCGTTTGCGCGATAACTTCGTTTTACTCTAAGCATTTGGGCTTTTACTCTAAGCATTGGCACGTGTCCTCAAGCAATATGTTATAAAAAAACTTATTCTCTAAAATATATTCATGATGTACAATCGATTATACATATGTGTAACAGTGGCTAGAAATTCCTGTTTTACATTTTAAGCAATTAGCAAAATTACATGAGAAAAAACGGAGCTTAAATAGAATTTCCAACAACAACATTAAAAACAATCTCCTTTTAAACGGTTTGCTTAAAACGGCGCTGGATTACTGTAATAAAATTTGAAATCAAAGGAAAGCGACGTTAATCTTTATGAAACTCGATCCAATTGAGAATTAAGGGAAAAATTAGAAGAAAAATGATATCTTCAAAAAGTTACAGAAACAAATAATTATTAGATCATCAGGAAAACGGACTACAGACAAGCAATTCAGATAAATATTTTTATTTTCATTCAAAGAGAAAATAATATGAAGAAAAGGGAATATTAATAATGAATGGATTAATATTAATTTAAGAAAGGTATAACTAAAGGAGGGATATTTTTTTACGATTATATATTAATGAGACTTGCAACGAATTTTCGGCTATTATTCGGCCCATTCAGCTAGTTTTATCCTATTCTCTCGAATATCGAATATCTAGTTACAAATACGTAATCGAGTTATAAATAATAGGTTGTATTCTAGTCAGATAATTGAATAAATGAAATAATTTATTTAGATTTTTTTTTGAAATCTCTAAAGTTGTCATAGGTACATAATCAACTTTTATGTTATAAATATTTTAAAAAAACTACATATCGGGTCGGATCGTCTTCACTCGAATTATCGTCATTAAAGTGGAAGATAATAGAGCAGAAAGACTAACTTTCCTTCATTTTCATGCTCCTTAGTAGTTTACTCCTTTTCTTTCCGTAGACAATCACAGCTTCAGAGAAGAGACGCTGTGAAGAATAAACACTACTTTCTTTCCGACCGAATACTATATTGCCTAATATTAGGTAGGCTTGTGGTCGAATATACTATTCGTTGCAAGTCTAATAATCATGTTTTATATGGATATGAAAACATGTAGTATTCATTTATGCAAAATTGATGCATCATCGAACACTGGTTCCCAATTTTGAATATTGAGTAGCTAATCAACTAGTAAGCATCTCAAAAAAGCGGAATGATTTTTCATTTTTTGGACCTTCATCAAATCTGATTTAACAATAACATTAAAATATCAACCAACGAAGAAAAAATAATACGTAGAGAAATAAGGCAACTATTAAGAAATAGGCAATCACGAAAAATACCTAAATGTGTTTCCAACCGTAATTCTTACCCATAATATTTTACGATGAAGACTTTAATGACACTCGGGTTACGACATGTTCCTGAACATTGTTTCCTTAATAATTTGTCGCCCAAATAACTTTGGAGACAGTCAGACGAATTTCCACATAGGATGTTTATTGAATGAAGTATTAATTTTCTTTCTGTATTGTAATGTTTTATGAAAGTTTGTTTAACTAGTATAATATAATAAACGCAGTTAATGTCACCTGAACGAATAACGAGCTTTAAAATGTTGTAGTGGTGGCTGCGCCACTGTAACAATTTAAATAATATCATTTCGAGGAAGTAATATCTATAAAGGCGCGCTTCCTGTACTACAACACCGCGCTTCCTGTACTACAACACACATTCTGTTCTCTAATTGATAATAAGGATATAGGTAAGTTATTTATTATTCAGAATCCACAACTATTTCAGTATAATAATTTTGAACATTAATGGAACAATTCGCCGGCGTCTGTCTTTTCGTTCGATTACAACAAAGGCATTTTTAAGACAATATTGTTGTATAATGTTGTAAAGACAGTGCGATTTACTATATTTGGATAATAATAAGTAAAGAAAAATTACTTATCAATGTTTTTGGCAAGTCGACAGCCTCCTACTAGTTGGAGTGATGACCTGGTAAGGTATACAGAAAGTCGATGGCTGTAGATGGCTGGGGACAGTGCTTTGTGGTATACCTTGGGAGAGGCATATGTACAGAATGGACTTGTGAAGGTCTTTAATGATGACGATGAATGTGTTTTTTACAAACAAATAGATAATTACAGCAATGTGAGTAATAATGCATAGTAACTGTTAAAGCATTATCGCCCAAATCTGCAGCAGAGAAGTAAACAGCAGTAGAAGTAATGTAAATAATAAAAAGGAGGCAAAATAAATACAAATTCAGGTTTTATAACGCCTTTCATCTTTATAATAAGCCTCCCCTTGATATTTTTATTCTTGTGTCGTTCTCAGTTAGTTTTCCTTGCTCGTAAAAGAACCTTTATTATTTATGGATGTCAGAAATCGAGTTTCGGAAAAATATTCAGAAGGGTTTTCAACATTTGCTGAATTTAATAGGTACATTACATGTTTTATTTAAATTGTATATAATTTTTGGGTAGGTATTTTATCCTGAAAGAATATCGTTTAGTTAAGAAGTCACATAAGGCCCATTACAGGGCAGTTCAATTAGAATTATATAACCAAAAAATGTCATTTTGAATCTAACAATTAGTCTTTTACACAAATCATTTAATATATAATTTTTTGTAAATATGCTTAAATTAACACATCGAAATTTGAACCAATTTTAAATATAATCAAACATCTTGTTATATACTTTGATTCTTATAAAATCCTCAGAAGGTATAAAATGTTAGTAGGACTCTCGCGATAAGGGTTCTGTACAAACATATGTATGTTCATTTATCCTGGGAATTAAATGTAAGGTAAGTACTGAATATTGCTCTAGCGGATCGAAGGACTACTTAACTTTACAGTAGAACAAATGATCTGCAAATATATGTTTATTATCGTAAATAAAATGTGGTATAACTTATATCGTAATGTCTTATGGATCCTCGACGTGGTCCTTCACCGCTGACCGTATAATGGAGCACAAGGTCGCTCAATGGATTTCTCGGGATTCTCTGCGTCATAAACTTAGAAATGAGGATATCCGCAGTACAACCCGAGTAACCGGCATAGCCCATCGGTTTAGTAAGCTGATGTGGCAATAGGCCGGCCATATAGCTCGGAGAACCGACAACCGATTAGGAACAAAGGATCGCGAGTGGCCGGTAGGCGAAATGTGTGACAGCCCCCGACTAGGTTGAGTGACGACCTGGTAAGACATGCAGTATGTCGATGGATGCAGGTGGCTCGGGACCGCTCTTTGAAGTAGGCCTATGTTCATCCGTGGATTTGTGAAGGACTATAATGATGATAATGATGCCGTAAAACCTTGCTTCTGGTCAAATTTCATTATTCTAAGACGACGTACTTTTGATGAGTGAGCTTTCAAATACATATCAAAATATGTGACATAATTAAATAACTTAGAAACTCGGATTTTTTACACTATCAAGTAGCCGTCGATTTGATATTTACTTCAATTTAAGACCGTTCCTGAGAAAATGGATTCGTCTTGATATACGGACAGACTGACAGCGAATAAAGTAATCCCGCAATTGACGTGACCGTTCGTCCTATTTTGGACGCGACCGTCCCTTTTTTCGGTTCTCCGTCCCAGTGTTAGCTTCGGGACGCAATATTATCCCGTTTTATGGCAACTGCAAGATTCGAACAGTGCGAAATTTTTTAAAAAGCGTTTTAGAAGCTATTGGTTGTAGCCGGAACCGGGCGAGTTTGCTGTTTCGCTGGTGACGTGGTGCAATAAAAAAGGCGGTAAGTAAATAATAATCGCAACTGTTGTCAAATGTAATTCTGGTAACACAAATGAAAATTTTATATCTCCAAAGCTCCAAACCAACCAGGCGATATCATTGTCAGATATTTAACCCGTGTTAATAATAGAAAATACTGAGACCGCAAAAATCGGATTCGTTTTTAAAAACCACTGAAACGATTTTGGACGTGGAGCCCATGATGTATTTTACAAGTGTGTGTGTGTGTACTTGATAAATCGATTTGTTAAAATGTCTTTATCAGCTTCGCATTGTCCTTTTGGGACACAGAACACGAAAAGGAAATGGACAAAACTTGATGTTGCGGATATTAATCGTTTAGTAAAACAGAGCTTATCATTGGACTTGCGGCGCTGTGGTCCGCGGGTTCGAATCCCGCAGAGAACAAATATCTAGTTATGTATGTAAACTGCCTCCACGATACAGGAGAAAATCTTCGTGTTACTAAAAAGAAAATAATTTCACTTCACACACGTATAGGGTCGCCATCTGTACTATAATATATAGTATCGTACTATATTCCAGTTAATTGTTTATAGAAAAATAATATAGGACGAAAATACAATATTTTTATACCTAATTCAACTGTCACTTTGTTATATTAACTGTGATTGGAAGTCTAGAACAAATATGTTTTACGGAAAGATTTTTCCCAACATGAATGTAAAATTAAAAGAAGAAAGAAAAGGGCATGTATTCATTTAATTAAAAATAGTTGTTCATTTATTTTAATATTAATCTAAATTGTTTAGACTCCTATAATTATTTTAGAAGTTGAGTAGAAGGTAGTTAAGGTAGTTAGATTATTGATGGCCAAAGCAGAGAGCAAATGCTTTTATGGTATATTATTTATATAATGTACTAAATGAACATGACACTGATGTACAAAATAATATTGTTGTTTCTCCTTGCAAAGTAGAGTGAATACTTCTTTCATAATTTCTTTTTTGTTCCTTTAGCGAGGTCGATTATGCAACGTTTCATACATTCATTTATTATATTATATCCTTTCTAAAGTTTACCGCTAATCATCTACCTCTCCATATCTCCATAGCTTGCGAAATAGGCGGGATTTATGCAACAGTTGCCGCGTTTGACATGTATTTGTTACATAAAGTTTATATGGAAAAACTTTGATTAATAAGACTACTAATTGTTTTTAAATTATTTAAAAAAAAGAAATTAGATCTTATGTCGCCACTATATGGCACGGCACGGTGCGTTCATTGAAGCCATTGGGTTAATTAAAGCATTGTTTTTGCTTTTTAATATCATAAAATTATCTTTACAATTTTTAGAAATTGTTTGAATCATGAAATATGCAGTAGTCTATAAAGTGAAAACATGGTAAAGCCATAGTGCCAATTCATACAAAAACATTGTGATACGTGAGCTTCACTTGTTCAGAATCAAATGTAAAAGCGGACATGTGAAAAGGCACGGCCCATTGGCGATCTGATGTGAACTGACAAACGGTGCATCACATATTATCTGACAACAAATATTTTAATGAAAATAACCTTTGAGCTCCGGCTGTGTTTAAATGGATCATTTTAAAGCGGACCAAGATTTTTATTTGTACCTTTTGAAAATAAATAGTAATTTCAAAAACCTAAAATACTGGAAACAGTGAATAGTTTTTGTTATATTTATAAATTGTTAGGGTTTTCATTTCTGTTTAAAAGTACGTTTCAGCAGCAATGAATCCATTGCAGCGTTTCGGTTTGATAGCTAAAGTAACTACATTCCATCTTAGTGCGTGTTATGTGAGCATCCTTGTTTCATGTCGGTCGCAAGGATCGGATCGGACAGATGCAATTTGCTATCGGGTTGTATTTTTTATAGAACTCAAGTGGCGAACGAACTGATAGTCCAGCTGATGGTAGGTGGCTACTGCAGCCCATGGACACCAGAAACCAAGATTAAAGAAGAAGGTTACAAATTCGTCGTCACTTCTGAGAATTTAAACGGAATGCCTCACTGCTTGTAATTATACTGGGTCTCCATTACCCTTCAAACCGGAGCACAGCGGTACTATTTTACTATTTGGCGGTAGAAATAGAAATAAATACTAAATAGAGGGTGGACGAACTTTTAGGCAGAAAAGAATCACTTAGTAAAACTAATTGTTTTTTATCTGTATCAGCTTAAATTATTTAAAATTAAAAGTAAAATTCCACCAAGTTTGTATACAGAACATTTGTTCACACGCATTTCGTCAAAAACTTCAACAGGGTATGTACCTACTGAGCTGCAGTTCAACTATTTAAAATTACTATATAAATGTAATCCGCCTCAAATAAAAATACACCACACCATCAACCCTTCACTGTTAAGCTAACAAATATTTACAATACATTATAAATATTCGACTTTTAGAATTTAAATCGATCGATTTGGTAACGTTCGATTTACTTAAAATTTAAATCAATCGATTTCGCATAAGATAATTTGATGTGGTAGAGCCTGACAGACGAGGGGCAGCAGTGTCACAGGTGTGATACGTCTGGTGCAGTACCAGTCCTCAATCCGTCCGCCAAACGTAACGATTAATGCAATTCCTTTCTACAATAGGACAGTTCCATGGCTAGTAGTGAACTCTTTTGGTCTGATAAAAAGGAAAATCGCTCGATTCGATTGTCAATACTTCTGTCAAGCGTAGCGATAGATTGACTTGGCTTGTTAGTCACGGAAAAGTGTCTAACAGGTGACTGCTTACTGGTTAATTTACATCGATTGACTATATTACGTGTAAAAGCATATTGCATATAGTATACATATTATTAATTATCACAAGTGTCAAATTTATTGCGTTGTTTGTTTTATGTTATCACTGCTTGATTAATATTAAATCAGATATTTGAAGTGGGTCGCATGGTACAAAAAGCAGCTAGTAATGAATAAGTATCAAATAAATTAATTTAGTCTTAATATTATTAAAGATATTTAGGGTGTTTAATTTTCCGAGTAGGTATAACTTGAAATATTTTCTAACTCATCATCATTTAATGCATTGGAAAAATATTCTAAAGCTTACAACCACGTAGTAGATACGAACCGTTGATGAAATAACCTTTTATAGATAGTAATAAAATGCTTATTTTGAATATAAGGAATTAACGAGTACACCGCTTATTTTAAATATATTTTTCTCTAATATAAAAATGTATGGTTATATAACGCTAGCAGTAATAGCGAATATAAAAATAGCTTTTTACTTTATAATTAAATTAGGATTTACTTTAGGCTAGTAATTTAATTAAGAGCCTACAAAGTACTAATTTGCAAGCAAAAAGGGCAAGCTGACGCTTCCAAGTTCTTCATAATAAGCCTCTTCTCGGGCGGTTCTTAATCGTAGGTAGTTTGTACTGCGCAAAGTTCATGAAAATAAAACTATATAAACTCGTATAAAACGACGAAAATAAGAAAAGTTATCATTTACATTAATCACTACAAGACTTAACTACTAAACTTAGAACTTAATAACCCTGACAGTCCACATTATATTTACAAGTCCACAGCTGAACATAGGCCTCCCCTAATCAATGCTACAAACCACGACCTTGAGCTACATATATCCAGCAACTTTCTAAATGTCTCACAAGGTAGTCTTGCTGTACACACGTGCTGCTGTACAAGGCTACTACTAGAGCGCCTTTCTTTCCCGACGGTTGTCGATTTTTCGAGCTACAGATGAAAAAATTATCATAATAAAAAATAAGTCGGATATTCTGCGGTTAACCATCGCAGCCTTTTAGATATAGCTGGCAAATATTTAATTGTTTTCGCTGAATATTGCTTGATTTCCGAAAACATCTTTTATGGGGTTGTCGGGCTTTATCAAAAGGATTTTGAGGGGGTAAATTGGTCATTCACCTATTTATTCATACTCTGTAACCGTTAATAAACCAGTCACCAGAATGTCACGCGTTCACCTTTACAAAATTATACTCCATTTATTGTAATAGCAATACAAAAAAAGGCTCCGTAGAAGCAGGAATGCAAAAATTTTTTATTCTAGTTGTAACTTTTTCTAATTTACCCTAAGCTGATACAATTTTGTTTTTTATTAATTGTGTTGTGGTCTATGTTACGTGTGGCATACCACAGTTTATGTTATATATATATATATATATATATATATATATATATATATATATATATATATATATATATATATATACACATATAACCCTGTAGTGGCGGTGTAAACATATTCACTACTCTATAACGTCCTATGGGTATATGGGTGTCGTAAGGGGCGACAGAGCGAAACTGAAGCTGGAGATGGGCAGCAGCCTCTTCTCGAGAACAACTCAAAGTAAAAAAAAACTGCAGCAGCCAACAGGTCTGCCAAGCAAGGCAACTATGGCAAAATCCCCTTATAAGCTAAGGGGCGACCTTCAGCAAGCGCCAATGCCTAGCGGTAAAACTTCCTCGTCTACGTCAAACCACAGAACAAATAATAGTTCAAGGTAAAACGGAAAATATCCAGACCAGCGGCGGGCAGCAGCGTTAAAGCAATCGTCAATCCGTTTTAAAAGATTAATGGTCGAGACACACGGTCAGTTAACCTGATCAGTTGTACTGACGTACATCCTAAAATTGACTGTGGTACGAAATCTTAAGTTAAAATTTTTAACTGACGACAACCAACTGACGCGGTGTGAGGTTGGCTAGACAGATATGTAGTAACGCACGTATGCGCGTGGCCCCGTCGATCAATGAAGGCCGATTTGAGGCCAGTGAGTGGGGAAATCGTTTTGGCTTACACCCGTTTTAACTGATCAGTTTAAATGACGGCATGTTCAGTTCAACATTCAGTCGTGGACTTACGGGCCGACAAATAAAAAGACAAGAATTATTGCTATGCACATGTGCATTTGACAACGTCGTATATTATACGAAATTTGTTGCCGTGGTCAGCTGAAAAAATAAAATAATCTCTGTAATGGTCAAAGTGCTTAAGTTGAAAACCTTTTACGCTACCACTGCAGAAAAAAAATGTTTAAACACGTAATGCAAATGATTGATAAAGAAGCTTGTGAATAATAGTTAAGTCATTATTACATCCAAGCAAAAGTCCACAGCTGGCTCCAAAAGACGCTACAAAGCACTATGAAATGTATTGTGTTCTTTCTCCTGGTACATAAATTAGTCGGTTTAAAATACAAATATTATGTGAAAAAATACACAAGTAGAAGAATGATGTTAACTTCTACGCTCTGACAGCGCGCGACATGTTACACTCCCGTTCACTCGGGACCTTTTTGGCGGGAAAATTTCTAGGTTAGGAAATTTTTTGCAATATTGCAAATTTTGCTATATTTTCACTTTGAGACAATATTTATGGATAAAACTTACAGGAAGTCTTGTTGAATGTATAAACTATCGAATAAAATTATTTTTGGTTGCTAGAAATTGTAATAAAGTATATAAATTACACTGTATAGCATAATAGTAGTATAAACTTCAATTTTAGTGACAAAATTACTACTAATTTGAATTCTACACCTTTGTTTTTGGAGAAATTTATATGAAATTGTTTGGAAATATGTATATTTTATGTTTTATGTGTTTCCATTCGTTACTCATACCAAAATATTAAAATATTAAAAAATTAAAAAAAAATAAATAAAATAATATTTTATCTGTGACATTTCGAACAATATTTCTAAAATATGTTCGTGTGAATTTGAAATAAATACAACGTCATGTTATTTCAAAATATGTAGGAAAACTATTTTTACTTACATTTTACACTAAAAATAAATGAGAATTTGAAAAATAACACATTTATAACCCGCCCGCCAAAACAGGCCTTTCGGAATTTGAAGTACTTTTGGCAATTTACTTTTCACTTTTTATACCACAAATTATATATCTACGTGTTGACTATATTACAAGAAATGTAAAAAGTATAATACTTTCGTTTTTAGTCCAGACACAAATATAAAATTCTATAAAAAAGACAGAGCAACTTCATCAAAGTGACACGTGGAACGCCGGAAGTTCAGAGTGATTTCTTTTTTTTTTTTCTAAAAAACATTGCCAGGTTATGGTTTAAAATAAAAGAGCATATCTTTGTCTTTGATACTAATATCTATTGCATAGTGTCTTTGGTTTTGTTTAAAACGAAAAAATAGTTTTTTCATAGGTAGACATGTATAATAAAATACATAATTCTGATCTAATTCGATCACTACTTGGCGGGCGTAAGGTTGGTATTGCGCGATCGAAAGTGAGCATGGCTTGGCGTACAGGAAACTGTTGAGTAAAGAGTAATATGCACGTAATTTATATTCCGCTAGAGGCACACCATGCTTTTAAGTAAAATCTCAGTTTTAAGATTTCTAAACGCAAACAAGCGCGAAGTTTTATGAAACGTTTATAAATGTAAGTCGAAGAAAAATATGACTTTACTCATCTCGCGAATATCTTTCAAGAAAATTTAAAAAAATATTTATTTCACATATTAAAAAAGAAATTTGAAAACATAAAATTCGATAAAACTAAAGTGTTAAGCCAAACTATAAAATCAAGATTTGTGAACGCAACCGTTTTATAAATAATACTGTTTCTTTCGCAGTAACCCAAATAGTTCCTTTGTTTGCAAATTGTTTGTTACGAGTATAATAATGTAAGCAATCAAATGCATTTGTTATATATATATATATATATATATATATATATATATATATATATATATATATATATATATATATAATATTTTTATAGAGTAAAATAATGTTGCCACCAAGCAGCAGAGGGTGCGCCGGTCAGTCTGAAGGGTATAGTAGATAAGGGAGGGCCATTTTAATAACCTTCTTAGTTTTAAGTTGGTTTCTGGTGTATATTGAATGCAGTAACCACTTACCATCTTAGGTTGCCTATGAGTACATTTGTCACATCAATTTTATTAAAAAAAATCATATTCTCATCAGGATAGTATAAATTTTGGACAAAACAATAAATTGAAACAGTACACGGTGTATCATTACTACTGTACTCTTACAGTGAATATGTGCTACATAACATTAAATGAGAAAATTTCAAATGAAAATTATTTCAATTTAAATAATTTCAACATATTGCAGACAGAAAAAATGAAATAAAGCGATGTAACATAACATAAAATAACATCACAATTCACAACTAAAAGTGTTGAAAATATGTTATCTATGTAATATACTTGAAGAGAAAACTTTGTATCCCCTTTTAAGCATATTGCGCGCACGGAGAAGTGTGACATTTGACATAGTTAAAAGTTTATATGGGGAACGAGTGCAGAAAGCTAAACTTTATATATGTATATTAGAATAACTTAAAGCGTGTAATCATAGTAATATGTTATGTGGCGAAACAATCCTATTACTTACCACTAGTTTATAGTTTATCGCAGTAACCCAAATATATTTTTGCTCAAAAATTGTGTGAATCTACATAACGAAAACATTTTTACCAAGACCTGGATTACCATTCCAAATTTAACGTTGACGTTTCGTATGCGTGTAAGTTGACTAATTAAAGATTACACAAAAGGTCCAGTCCATAGTCCAGGAGAAAATGTCCCATGATTACTGAAAACCACTCCACCTCAATTTTTTGAATCCAAAATTCGGATACTTTTGATGCATTGAAAATATACAAAGAAAAAAAATTAAATATAAACTTTTAAAAACTCATCAACTCCGAAAATATTAACTTTATCGTAAAAAGTCATAGGACGTTTTTAATTCGTATTTCATAACAATATAAAAAAATCTCCCGTTTGAAATTAATAATTCCCTGCAATTGTTTAAACAATTTCGGTATAAACAATATGGTACCGAGTTGCCCCATGGCAACATGCATTTATTTCATCAGTAGGACAATTTGAATAGAATCGCATAAAAAATTGAGGTGGAATAGTTACTCGTGCTCCGATTCCTGTTGAACTATTAGAGGTTTTACCTACTTATAGTTTACTGTTCTCAGTGTCTTAGGTGTCGGCGAGGATCGAACTTGGTTTACTAGAAAACTATAAAACGACTATAAATATTTCAAAGTGAGTACATATTATGCTCTAAGCCACCACAAGTCGCAATGTTAAAATAAACAAAAAATATTAACACATAACATCCAAACTAAGCGTTGTTCAGCAAAAGCGGAAACATTTAAAATGTGTATCCATTACCCAATAAATTAAAATGATTGATATGCAAAGCGATTCCACTGCGTCATGGAAATTTCCCAAAACGATTTATGGAATGTGGAAATGGTTTCAATTTTACAAACCTTTAAATAACTCTCTTACACGCGTATAAGTTATTCTACACGTAGACGTTATTCTACTATTTCGGTTCCACAAAAGGTACATATTATTTAAACAACTACATATTTTATGTTACTGTTTTCGAACAAAGAGACACAGTAAAAAAGAAAATAACCAATAATGGCAGTGATAACGAAGAAAACAAGTTATTAGATTAAGTTCAATGCTTAGCTTTGAACCGTTTATTATAAAGTAAGATATTCTTTCACAACAGTACGTGACATATTTATTTGACTGCGGTGTTGTAAATATTTGAAATGGAGCAAGCGAAGCTTGTCGTCATCCCTTTGACTTTTATCAAACAAAATTTCGTTTCAATATCTACACAATGGTTACTATCATAAATTCAATTGCAAGAAGTTGTTATTTTCAAACGGGACATTTTTACTTTTATGAAATACGAATAAAAAAGACCCTATAACTTTTTACGATAAAGTTAATATTTTCGGAGTTATAAATTTTAAAGGTTTGAAAAGTCCCATTTGAATTAGTCCCATTTGAAAATAACAATTCCTTGCAATTGAAAAAAAATCAGTTAAAACAACATGGCACTGAGTTGCCCCATGGCTTCGAGCAGCATGGCAATATGCGTTTATATTATCATCCGTAGGATAATTTGAAAAGAATCGCCCAAAACATATTGAGGTGGATTAGTTTTCGTTACTCATGCGTCAATTCCTCCTGAACTATAGGTAAGCACTTCATTAATGAAAAAGCTAATAATACGTTACGTCATGAAAATACCCCCGAAACTAAATATGGAATGTGGAATGATTAAATTTTCAGAACCTTAAATTTATTCTAACATAATATCTAAAAACATGTCACTTAACTTACTCGGGGTTTTTCTCATAGGATATGGGCGACAAGCGAGCACGTAGTCCACTTGATGGTAAGTGGTTTCTGTGGTCCATACACAACCACATCTATTCAAGTTTACGAGTCAAAATGTAGATACCTTTACCCTTCAGAGCAGAACACAGCAGTACTCTGGTCTCAAGGGTAGTAAGTGAGAACTGTATTTTGGAGGAAAAATTAGCTAAGAGGATAGGACTTACCGAGGCGGCTTCCTACGTAGAAATGGCGTCCCACCCCTTAGTGAAATAAAATCATTTTTACAATTACTTACAAAATAACCTATCTGGAAATTCTAGCATATATCTATGAAATCACAAATTGATTGTAACAACAGGTTTAGCTCGCGGCCTTGCAGGCCGCAAGCCCTGAGTCAGATGAAGCTGTAACAGTCGCATAGACTAACAGCGTTAACATCCAGAAACTAGATGTAACAACAGCTCGTAACAGACCACATCTGGGCACGGCCGTCATCCATTGCCGGAAGGATTTACGGCAATCGACACGCTTGTCATACAAAACGATTGCAGTAGATGACTCCTCGTATCCTCGACACTGCTTCCAGTCACCGGTCTAGATATTTTACTCATTACTCATGGTTGATTTTATCACTATATGTATACAAATCTATTTCCAATCGTAACATGTATAGAAAAAAAACTGCTACAGACTTTTCGTGAACTGCATTTGGTGCCACTTTTTTTTTGCACTTGTCGATTGTCGACATCCGATTTTCGCCCGATTCGCTCTAAAAGAATTAAAAACGACAAAGAATGTTTTGAAGCCGTTCGCCGTTCGTCAAAACAAATAATCCTTAGAGCAATACTTGTAGAGGAGTTGTATTGAAACATATATTATTTATTCTATGTCGTAAGAAATTAAGTTTCAATTCACAGCGACGTTGTATTGTACATTTTTATTGTACTCTAATGGAAGAAACATCGATTCTCTAACAAGTAAAAATATGGTCAAAGAAATTCCTAAGTTATTTTCTTTATATCATTTTTGATTACTTTGACTTTATTACAAATAGGAAACTATTGAACTTATAATTACCACAGGTACGATCCGCTTGGTATTTATAATAAGATGCGGAGGCGGGCTCGGTTACATAGTTATATTATTTAATTTGTGTTTGTAGTTTCTGAGATCCGGAAACAATAATTACACCTATAGACACGAAAATCAAAAATTTCAAAAGAGCCAGGATATGCCAGTTTTTTTTATAGAAGAAGGGGCAAGCGAGCACGTGGTTCACCTGACGGTAGGTGTCGATCGCCACCTAAGAACACCTGCAACACCAGGGGATTTTTTTATTGCAGGTGCGTTGCCGGCCTTTTAAATAAGTGTAGCCTCTTTTCTTGTCTTCTAAACATATTTTTTATAGAATAAGGACGACGAACGAGAACACAATCCACCTGATTGTAAGTGAATATTATGGCCCATAGATATACATTTATCGCCGATCGCCGAAGAATCAAAATGCAGATGCGTTGTCACCCCTGAGGATTAAGATGGAATACCTCACTACTATTAAAAAGGGTCTCTGGTTCTCTACACTCATCATACGAAACACATCATCATTAAGTTGCTATCTTAGGCCGGTATTCTGTGAGAGCGTGGTCCTACCCCAGTCAAGGTATAGGTAACCGAAGCATGATTCGATATAAAATTTTGCATTAGAGTTAACTATTAGGTGCCATAACGCTTCACTTCTCGGCTTTATCAAAAAGTAATAAAAATATTAATTATTTTGCAACCTTCCGCTAAATAAATACAATGATGTGTCTTACCTGGATTGAAGAGCACCTCTCGCCCTCCCTCAATTGCGTGCACTAACTCCGTCACCACTAGTCCCAGCACCAGTACTTCAGGTAAGACACACCATTGACGACAATACAACACGTGTTTCGCCTCTACGCTGTGACTAATTATCATGTCATGACATTTAGTCACAGCGGTCAGCCGTCGTAGAGTCTACATCACCTGAGGATGCCTCGTGTAGAGGCGAAACACGTGTCGTATTGTCGTCGATGGTGTGTCTTACCTGGAATAGTGGTGTTGGAAGTAGTGGTGCCGAGAGTAGTGGTATTGGGAGTGTGGTGCTGGGACTAGTGGTGCCGGAGTTAGTGCACGCAATTGAGGAGGGCGGGAGGTGCTCTTCAATCCAGGTAAGACACATCATTGTATTTAGTTAGCGGAAGGTTGCAAAATAATTAATATTTTTATTATAATGGATTTCCGCAAAGTAACGCCTGTTTCTATCAATTATTTTTTACAAAGGACAACCAATCGCCGGACGCTGCTAGGTCACATTTCACGAGCCCACATTACTCTACAGAATGTCATTAATACTTACACTGACTTTCTGACGCGCGTACTTCGAGGCCAAAACCTAAGTAGGTGTAAACAGTGTCTGTATAAATCCCATCGCTGGAAAAAGGCCTCTTCTCATTTCGAGAGGGTTATGGAATAATTAGTCCGCCGCGCTACTCCAGTGCGTCTTGATGGATTTCACATGTCTTAAAACTTTTTTATTGCTCAGACATGCAGCTTTACTAACAA
Source organism: Parnassius smintheus behrii (assembly GCA_036936625.1). Lineage (NCBI taxonomy): Eukaryota > Metazoa > Arthropoda > Insecta > Lepidoptera > Papilionidae > Parnassius > Parnassius smintheus. Next base: position 25,803,066 of record JAUPFT010000019.1, on the reverse strand, counting down.
AGCTTTCCTTCATAGTCTAACATGAGGTAAAACAGTACTTTCAATTGCAAATAATAATTTCTTTTGTGCCGGCGGAGAGTAACTCGGGTTGCTCGCGTACTGTGAAATTTACAGCGACCACTTAGGAGACACCAAGGTTATTTGACCTATCATCACAGCACTTATTGTTGTATGTTAAAGCGAACTATACAAAATTTCAATAATGCGTCATTTAAACACGTCGCTGCCGATAATAAACAAGTACTTATAAAAAAAAAACATTTGCATAATATTATTTTTCTTAATCGCCTTTCGTCGAAGGTTGGAATCCTCCATTCGACTACTGTCTTAAATCACTCCTAACAAAGGGCATTCTAAGCTTACTTGGAATGGTTGACACGAGTTTACATAATTTTCTACTGCCATACTAGTATCTTTAAAAAATAATTTGGGTTAGTAACTAGGCGGCCCGCACTAGATGGATGATGACCTGATAAGAGATGCAGTGGATGGATCCAGTTGGCTGAGGACTGTACCACCGGACGCCAGAAAGAGCGTTCCTTGTTCGATGCCCATGATCAGCAATGGGCTCGTGATCAGTTGTAATGATAGTATCTCTTTAGTAAAAAATAAAATAGTACAAAAAAGCATAAAATAATCAATTCAACAAAAAAGTTAAATATTTTTTACTTGGTACAGCCATGCTGCAACTATATTATGGTGGTAGCACGAATGGGTCGGCTCGACTGTGGTAAGACCACGCTCTCCCAGGATACCAGATTAAGGTGGTGTTTGGTACGGTGAGTGAAGAGAACCGGAGACCCTTTTACTGGAAACGAGGAATTCCATCAAAGTCCTCAAGGGTGACAACGCATCTGCACTTTGACTGTGCGTTCGTTTGTCACCATTTTATCATAAAAAAATCAATTAAAATATTCAATTTATGCAAACGACGTAGAATAGTTCAAAAATAAAATGTAATTAAATTACCCGTTAAATGTAACAAATTAAGAAAAAGCTTTACGAAGTTTTCTTTGAACGTAAACGTGACTTCTACGTGCAAGTGGCGCGAAGAAACTCTCAAGTATAAGGTAACGCAGTTAATTCATAGTCCGCCAGAGACCCAACAACTTCTCGGCGTTTAGCAATAGTGAAGTCCCAGTTTTAAGTTTCAAGACGTAAACAACACTCCGAATTGGTTCTTAATGTGTTCGGCGACAAAATTGTTTATGCAAATGAATGTCCAGCCGTCGCGTCGCCGTAATTTCGTCACCATATTATAACGCGACGTCTCTTACATAATAACAATAAGCAAATAAGAAATTTATTTGCTATTATTTGCCCGTCTTATGTGAGATGTTTACTCACTCCGAAGTTAAAGATTCTATACGATATTACGGAAAAAGCAAATATTTTAACATAATGACAAATTATTGATTTAAAGAGTTAAATGTACTATAATTTAGTCTGTGTCTTTAACTCTATACAACTTTCGAAATTGCTACTTTAAGGCCTACGTAAGTAAGTACTTAAGTACTTTGCTGAGGAGCTTAAGCCGAAAGCCTGGCTCAATATATATTATTATAAATATATTATACTGTAGTTTCTTTTTATAATATGCAATGACAGAAGAGCTTACACTCCATACGATAGTAAGTGGCGACTGTAGCCCGCTGACATCACCACAGCCTGTATTTATACTGAATACTTGAATAAATATACAAATAATGTATGAAAAGAATGTTATTGAAATCTCTAGAACCCAAATTTACTCTTATTAAAACTGTTGTGTAGCAGCAACTTAGAATACACACTACCCCATATCATCCCATGTGTACCGTAAGAGGGTAATAGAAGGTAATAAGCGAAAGAAGCGCAGCATAAAAATGATCCTGATAGCAACTGAAAACAATCCAAATTTGCGGTTGCCAACTCGTCTACCTATCCTGGTAACTATGGCAAAAGCTCTCTTTAGGCAATTATGGAAGCTTTCTATATTCAGCAATGAACTTTGATTGGTTGTAATTAATAGCTGAAAAAATAAATTTGAATTAGATTTCAAAATATACGTATAAAATTAAAAATCCAAATAATGTATGTAGTATGTACTCAAATAATATATTAAATAATAATAGTTTTAAACTTGAAACATTTATTATATTCAAGTTGTCGAAGATTTATTCAAACCGCCCGGCAAAAGAATTAATTACTTAAACGAGCGACCGTGGAGTTCACGAATTTCGCGGATAGTTCGCTATAATATGAAATTTTAGCGAACTCACTGTTCAGTGTTTTACATCCGGAATTAGTAGTTTATAGCAGTAGGAATTAAGCGTAGAAGCCTAATGGCAAGGTGCAGACCGCCAACTTAAAAGGTCCCGGACAAGTCTTATATTATAATAAATATATTAATTAATTTGCAACCTTCCGCTAACTAAATACAATGATGTGTCTTACCTGGATGGAAGAGCACCTCCACTACAAGGTCACGACGGTCTGTGACTTATGTAACATCATTTTAATTAATAAAGTGCTTTGCTGCGGAGGCAGGACATACATGGCAAACGCTCTGTCGCGGCGAGAATGTTCCATTGAAAGTTAACCAACTAAAGACCACGGAGTTCATTTTTCAGGCCGAAATTTCAAGAACGGAAACGGGCAATCCAATAACAGGAGTGCGTTTGTTTGAAGTATTGGCTCCGTAAACGGTGATGTTACGTGCTGCTGCCACGACGGTACTCATATTCCATAATTACTCGAACTGTTAACGTAGGTATTACGACGAGTAAAACGGGAAAAGAGATTCGAATGCGATTAAAACATATCGCTAATTAATAAACAAATGACTAATTTTTTAAAACGAATTCCATGTTCTTAAAATAAAATCAATTTGAAATTAAAATTCTTAGCTACACAAAAATTACTGCAGGTAATGGTTTTGCCATGTAGGTAGTTGAAATGATGGCAAAAAAATGCAGCCTCGTACTCAAAAGTGCAGGGTGGGTAAAACTCACTAGATACAGAAATGAAACGATGAGACATGCAGCAAATAAATACAGGTAGCTCAGTAACGTCCGCAGTGACAATCCCTGGGCGAGCCTGTATTTAGACGTCTCGTAAAGGATAAAAACGTGTTTTATACATATCAATATCGGCTCAGAAGTTTTACATGTAGCGTTGAAAGTATTCTTATGAAAATTTTTTAAAAGGTTTAATGTATATGACGGCGTCATGACGTGGTAAGTAACCGTTTTTGAATAGCAAATGACTACTATCTGTTTCATCATTCATATTAGAAACTGGTTGTTTCATAATAGCAAAACATTTTCGAAACACATTTTCAGCTTCTCTTACAGACAGGGCCTATTGTACTCAAGTCAATCAATCGGTTATTTTGTATTTACTTCCTACTGTTTATTGTGTTTTTGTTTCTTAACGTTAAGTCGTTAATAGGATATTTTTAGACCTTCACAGAACGCCAGTAAACAGCGTGGGATTTTCGCTTGCACCGCTAAAATTGTTAGTGTAGTACAATAAAACTTTAATTTCTGATTTACTGCGTGCTACGTAAAAGAAAACAACGTGGGGATATGTGCATGCTTGAAAAATAATAAGATTTCGAGGAAGTTTGCAAACAGTAAAAGCGTGGCGGACTCTTTCTTGCCTTAAGAGGATAGAGTAAGTCAGCTCAAATTCTAATTTCGTCCCCACTTCCCCGCGCGTCGTATGCTATGTACCGACATGTTTGTAATCAATAATACTGTAAGTAGATAGGTCGTTAGACACTTATTTAATTAGGTTTATCATATTTATGCCTGTTTCTTAACGCCAACCCAGTCGCTTCTTATTTTTATTACGTTTATTTCCCATTTTAATTTTACGTCGTCATGTTGCGTAATATGTATTCTCATCGTAAGCGACACAACTTCTCCCTTCAAAAGCCGGAGCGATACTAACGAGGCGACAGGAATCAAGTTTACGCGCCGATAGTTTAGGTAATTTCTTTTTACAGTGAAAATAATGGTATTTTAAAAAAAGTAAATAACATAAGCACTGCTTTATAGTTAGTTCAGTTAGTATGCAAAGTTTCATAATCTTATTTAAAGTATTTTATGAATAACAGCGGTTTATTGTTCAGTTTGGAGGTAACTTTGGATTTTTTTTCTATCGAGAAAATTTTACGGAATCGTGTTTTCGTCTAACATAGTCCTTAACATTAATCCTCAACTTTACTATATATTTATTTCAAAATTAATGCTGCAATACTTTCGGCATAACGGAGGATCTTGCTAAGCCATTTGAGATTTTATTTCCCCTTATATCCTTCTCTGATTGTGTGGAGGCCTGTATCCAACAGTTGAAAGCTTTCTATTGATCAATCGATCTTCTTAATATAATACTTTCAACAAAAAATTCTAATAATGAAACTCTATATTGTATTCTTTATACAAATTACAAATACTTTCCAGGTCAAGCAACAAACGGAAAGAGATTAGTCAACAAGAAGATAAATGACGCCTCATCTTTAGAAAGTAAGAAGGCACGCACGGAAGGAATAATATTTTTCCGCCAAGCACATCAAAAGAAACTTTCAAATGATTTTGTGAGACCCAATTTCCATTTTCTAAGGATAAATATTTGTATTTGAATTTTTGATACGGAATATTTTACAGATAGGTCATTTATTAGTTCACTTAAGATTGTTCATTAATGCTCATAGTATTTATTATATAGGGTAAATGGTACCTTTGTATATTCCAACGGTTTAGGATTACGCCAACGCATATTATGTATAGTGATAAAAAAATTATTTTTTTCATAATTTTTTTTTTCCAAAGAACAAAATACAATTTTATTGGTGATTTATTTCACATATAAATATTATTGGCTCACATTTTTCCTTTTAAGTTAAAAACGGATTTTGGATTCCTTATCACAAATTTTTAAATTTAAGATTTTAGGTACAACTTAATGTAAACGGTAATAAACTAAAATACCTGGATCATGATGAGCAGACGGCGAAGGTGCAGAGAACGCGCTGGAACATCCAGCACGACGGCCAAGTCCGCCTATCTCTGGCACTGCACACAAAAGATGCATATTAGTATACGGATTTATTTTGCAATATATGGCAAATTAAGAATAAGAAATATACGCCAATAATAAAGAAAAAATTAAAAAAAAATCTCAATAATTCTATTCTCTTTATCCTTTAAATTAAGAATGCGTGGTAATGCATTATATTAAATGATTAATATTTATAAATATTTAACGCCTTCTATTTTACTAAGCGCGCACGTACTCGTAAGAGTCGCTCGATCGGCAAGAACGTTGTTTTTTTTTTTGGAGTTCATGGCCTGGTATCTAGACCTTTTGGCCAGGCAAAAACATTGTGAATTGAATCGCACACAGAGTATACGCGTAGTTGTTGCCCATATATCACATTTAAATCGGGATAATTTTAAATAAAAGCCTTATTTATCTACTCGTATTCTCAAAAACTGCAATACCGGTATATCATTATTTATATATTTGAACTTAAATATAAAATTTCAATACTCTTTGAAAAATAACCTATATACCTATAAATATAATGTAATAATTTATTAACCTAAAAATTAATTAAATCATTTTTGTAATTTATATTTACAATTCTTTCAAAATCGACTACTTTTTATGAACAAGATGAAGTTTTTGGAAAATTTTTGGATACTACCAATACTAGGTTTAAACACCTAAAATGTTACGATTTTTTATAAGTACTCAAGACTTATATTTAGGACAGTCAGTGCAAGAGTCATTTTTAGACACAAAAACCGAAACTAAAAGCGGGAAACCCGTTAAAGCCGACATAGGTGTCGGAAAATTGAGTACCGCAGTGATTTTCGTTTTTGTCACGTCAATTTATCACGTGTTTTACGATAAACGAAAATTAAATTATTCCTTATTTTATTCGTATTGGAATTTCTGAACAATTCTGAACAAATGCTTCCCCCTAATATATCCCTCATAGCCTCTTACGAAGTATATTAGCCGTAATTACCATACTTAACAGACGGGTTGACATTTCTAGTTTGTTATTAGAACGCTGCTGCCATCTCCTAGCTTCTCTGCCTCCTACAATCCCTACGGGACGATTTGGTAGTGATAGATAGTGGAAGTTCTTACACCACACACATTTACAGAATAGATACACAATCTCTTACTTGTACTTACGCCTTAGGGATATTTTTAATTAAAATGAAACACAAGATCAAACACTTCAATACTTCTAGTGACTGGTGTGTTCAAGTTTGTGTAAAGACGCTATTTTAACTCTGTAAGTAGCATCATGTAGATTAGAGAAATCACCGCTGCACTGCGATGTAAACTTTATTACAACAAATGTATATGGCTACGTGTAACGTGTGTACCTCATTAAAATTATGTCTGCTCGAGACAAGCTGGCTTACGAGAGCTCCGTTACAAGATGCGCATAATTTGCATTATTATAATGAAGAGACTACGACTAAACAACTGCTAAGAAACTGTGAAAATATAAATTGCATTTATAACAAAGGCATGGAAAGAACATACTTGTTATGAAAAACTAATTATGTGAGACTTGAGCCAAAGGATGCAAGAGTTTCGTTTACAGTACAACTTGACATGGTTTTGAGACTTTCAACCATGTTTTAACAGCATAACACCTACTTTATTTAATTTCAGTATACTTTTATTGTAACATAAAGTAGGTACATCAATTAACGTTTCTCGACAAAACATCTCCGATAAGCAATGCACTTGCAAGGCAATATAATTAAATGTATAAAAGCCGTCGTATAATGTTTAAATACGCGTTTTCATGAAAGAAGTTCACTAAAATATATTTTGCATAATTAATAAAAACTAAAATAAATTGACATACTTGACAACATTAATTTTACCTTGTTCCAAAAAAACAATTTATTATCAGAATACATATTACACAAAAATTAAATCTTGTATTAGCAATACCTAATAGTGTAAATTTACATATTTGCATTGGCTTAAAATCTATTTTAGAGACCGGCTGTGCTGTAAACTGAATTATATTGGTGTCTTTTAAGCACTACGATTTGAAAACCACAAAAAGTGGTACAAATAAAACTTCTCACGAACAATTCACGTCCGAACACGACGTGCCGAGCGTGTTTAATACCAAAAAGTGAGTAAATGTAACTCCGATTTAATTGAAAAGATGCCGAAGGTTTTTTTAAAGTTGTAAATGTTGAAACGTTGATTTATTGAATTAACAGACAGCGGATAGAAGAATACGCGTAACGTTGTTTTAATAATTACAGTGCTCATTCATAGATATTAATCCATTTCATCATAATCATCATTCACTACAGCCCACAAGATCACTACTGAATACTATACCCTACACTTCACTTACCGGTGGCCGCTACTCGAGAACTTTTCTTTCCCGTCGGTCGTTGGTTACTCTAGCTACGTGGTCGGCCAATTGCCACTTCAACTTAGTGATACGTTGGGCTATGTCTAGAATCTATTTAATCAAAAGCCAAAAAGAAAACACGATCGTTTACTGTCTGGTCTTACGATATCATCATCATCTGCTTATGACAACTCTCCTTTTGGGCGTAAGTATTTATATTTAACTGCGGCTCTTAACCCAATCTTCATCTTTTTTTTTTTATATAAAACTGAAGAGACAAGCGAACTTACAGTCCACCTGATCGTAAGTGGCTGCTCTGGCAATCTATGGACACCAGGATCCAACTTCAAGCAAAAGCTACAGATGTGTGGCCACCTCTGAGGACTTAGATACAATGCTTCACAGCCTGTTATTATACTGGCTCTCTATTGACGGTAAAGATAGGAAATACTTTTGGGCTGACAAGGTTTCACCTAGTATTCAACCAGTTGCTAAACACACCTTGCGTAAATCGATTTGGCCGTGGCCATTTTTGCCATCTTTTCTACCTCTTCGATTTGCTAAATATATTTTAGGGTATCACGTTTGTCACAAAAAATTACTTGAACAAGCGAGCTTACATTTTAAATATATCTCCGTGTTGTCACACATTTATCCCTTAAGCAAACAAAACAAAAAGCAGAGCCTGCGAGTCGGTTAGCGTCAGGCTTTCATGATTAACTCAAACAACTTCAGTGTTCGCCGCGTTTTCATTTTCCCGTTATTTTGCCTCTTTGTATCTACTTGCTGGTGCGAAGGAACGACGTTGGTGTTTTTTCTCAGCGAGATAACAAATAGGGTTCGCTGCTTAGACGCTAATGAACGCGTATTACTGAGATGGAATTCCGCTAAGCCGTTAAAATGAAATGCAATTTCATTTAAATGCGAGCAGGGACACCGCAATAGATTGAATTTAAATTTACATTTATTTTGCTTGACTTCTTACAGGAATGTCGGTAGTGAAAAATAAACAACTCCTAAATACGTAGTAAAATCATTCTCTGTCTAGGAGTTTGTCGGGGTAGTTACCACCCTCATACCTAATTCTGTCGCCAAGCATGTATACGTGCACTGCTGAGTGCCGGCGTAAAGTGTATAGAGATCCAGTACAATTACACGCCGTGAGGCATTCCATAAAACGTTAAATAGTGCCTAGGTTCATTTATATTTTAAAAATTGTTAGTGTCGAATTAAAAATGTTTATAATACCGATAAGCACTATTAAATATTACCCAAACCAAGGGTTAAATTGAATATCAAACATGCACCCGTGCACTGCTGAGTGCCGGCGTGAAATGTATAGAGATCCAGTACAATTACACGCCGTGAGGCATTCCATAAAACGTTAAACTCGTAGTGCCTAGGTTCATTTATATTTTATAAATTGTTAGTGTCGAATTAAAAATGTTTATAATACCGATAAGCACTATAAAATATTACCCAAACCAAGGATTAAATTGAATATCAAACATGCACCCGTGCACTGCTGAGTGCCGGCGTGAAGTGTATAGCGATCCAGTACAATTACACGCCATGAGGCATTCCATAAAACGTTAAATAGTGCCTAGGTTCATTTATATTTAAAAAATTGTTAGTATCCAATTAAAAATGTTTATAATACCGATAAGCACTATTAAATATTACCCAAACCAAGGGTTAAATTGAATATCAAACATGCACCCGTGCACTGCTGAGTGCCGGCGTGAAGTGTATAGAGATCCAGTACAATTACACGCCGTGAGGCATTCCATAAAACGTTAAACTCGTAGTGCCTAGGTTCATTTATATTTTAAAAATTGTTAGTGTCCAATTAAAAATGTTTATAATACCGATAAGCACTATTAAATATTACCCAAACCGAGGGTTAAATTGAATATCAAACATGCACCCGTGCACCGCTGAGTGCCGGCGTGAAGTGTATAGAGATCCAGTACAATTACACGCCGTGAGGCATTCCATAAAACGTTAAATAGTGCCTAGGTTCATTTATATTTTAAAAATTGTTAGTGTCCAATTAAAAATGTTTATAATACCGATAAGCACTATTAAATATTACCCAAACCGAGGGTTAAATTGAATATCAAACATGCACCCGTGCACTGCTGAGTGCCGGCGTGAAGTGTATAGAGATCCAGTACAATTACACGCCGTGAGGCATTCCATAAAACGTTAAACTCGTAGTGCCTAGGTTCATTTATATTTTAAAAATTGTTAGTGTCCAATTAAAAATATAGTATACGTGGTAGAGCCATGCTACAGCTATATTAATTGTATAGTTGTAGCATGAATGGGTCGGCTCAACCGGGGAAGGGCCACGCTCTCACAGAATACCAGCGTGAATTAGTAGCTTAATGCTGCTGTATTTCGTAAGGTGAGTGTAGAGAACCGGAGGCCATTTTTACTGTAAACGAGGCATTCCATCTCAGTCCTCACGGGTGACAACGCATCTGCATTTGGTTTTGTAATCGAGAATACATGTAGATATCTATGGGCCGCTGCAACCACTTACCATCAGGTGGACTGTGTGCTCGTTTGTCATCCTATCATATAAAAAAGCAATATTAAATATTACCCAAACCAAGGGTTAAATTGAATATCAAATAGTCCCGATAGTGCTGAGTTAGAGTCTGGTCGTTGGACGGCCGCTTAGATAAGTGGCCGCTCTTTAATATCTGAGATATAGGAGACATTGGAACGCTGCCATCATCCGCCTTGAAGCCAACGTGAGTGAAGTATAAATAACGAGCGACAGCGGAAAGTAACCGTTATTGTTAAAAGCTTTGATATATGATTTACTTTCAAATATTGAAACATGTAAAGATAAGGTAACTAATGCAGCAAATTAGGTGAACAATAATGTCTTATAAAAGAGTCTTTTGGCTGCAATAATGGCGCAATAATCATCTCAAATATTACCAGTCATAAAGAAACAACAATATGTGAACAAAATGTATGAGTGTAAATTAAGTGAAAGACTTATGTCCGACAGGGGATTATTCATAGGTGGGCAAGTTCACATGATGTGATTATAACGCGATAGGTGAATGCAAGATGTGGTCATAATATGAACACTTTTTGATCTCGATAGTAATGACTATGAAACGAAGAATAGTAAGGAGCAAACTGCTGATTACCGGCGTTCTCTGCTGGTTTAACTACGACTATTACATATGTTTATAATATGTATAACGTGAATGTGGATGAACAAATCGTTTATATTATTCTTAATTCGTAAGCCTTAATATACACCCTTTAACGATTTGCTCTGATTCGCAACGCTGTATAGGTCCCACATAGTGCGGGGATAGTCCTTCTCTTATTTCTGAGAGAGTTTCAGGGTAAGAAAACCTCCGCCGCGCTGCCCCTACGTCTGTTGGAGGTCTTACATATTCCTTCGAAAATTTATTATTATTGAAATTTCTCAGATATGGCGGTTTCCTGACGATGTTTTCCTTCATCGCCAAGTGCGTGGTGAAGCACTTAAAGCTGTAATTTTTTTTGGTATAGGCAGTATTCTTATTTGCGTACTACAAAATTAACAACGGGCGTTTAACTCCTGAGCTAACAAAGTTCACAGCTCCCGTCATAAATAAAGAAATAAAAAAAAATCATTTTGACTTCTATAATTTAAATATGGTCACGAAGACAATATCTGTTAAAGATAAAATGAAGCGATAACAGAATCTAGTTTTAATTATATGTTATAATTTTGAATATCGCCATATATATGAGAAAATATTTTTCGAAACAAAACAAAGGTCTAAACAAAAAAATTTATTAGGTTTAGTATTTAAATTTTATAAAATAATCAAGATATCAAAATTAATTAAAATAAAGCATCACTTATCACTTATACCACCGAAATTACGTAGTTGGTGCACCAAATACACTGCATTCTGTAGAAACAACTTTTCTTCTCAGGCTGTTATAAAGTCTGAAGCAATTTGAAGGTAACAAACTTGGGAGATATGTTCTCATGTAATTGAAAAATAAAAGTCGCAAAAAAAAAGGAAGATTTAAATATTGAATTGCTGTATCCATAAGTCTTAAATACATTACATTACTTAATCACTAAAAATGAGGATTTAAAGTGAAATAGAAAAACATTCTGACGTAATTAAACCAGTTAATAAAGTCACTTTAACTTTCTTTTAGGTATTTTTTAAGTTGAAATACATATTTTACTCTTTCGAGTGGACTAAAAAATATCTAAAGCATATCACAAGTTCAAGATAACAACTATAATGTTGTCTAAATACTTACATAGAAAAAGTCATTCCCTATTTTCTAGATAAAATTAATCTTAAAATTTATATGGCACCACCACTGAAGTATAATAAAATCGTTTCAACTGTTTTCTAGAAACCGGTAAACATACATTAAAAAACGTCACGTCGTTTATTAGGATAAAGACTAACAATAAAAAACGTGCTTGCCAAGTGTGGCAACTACTGCAAATAGGCCCTATATATGAGGCAGTGGGGGAGGCATGTGTTCAGCAGTGGATTTTAATAGGTAACGGTAACATTAAAAAATTACACGCGTAGAATATAGTAACAGAAAAAATAGTGTAAGCAATACAAGGATTATCCTTACACGATAACTCCCAGAACCTGTCTCTGTCTGCGTTTTTTATTCGAAGACATATATGATACGTTAGTCCGTAATCTACATCTATTCAAAGGCTGGAAGAAATCGCATGCGAATGCGACTCGTTCGTCATCACAACACCGAGACTTTTAAATTGCCTTGGCATGCTATCCTTTTCAAATTTCAACACATTTCATCCGATTTTGTATTGTATATAAAATATGTTTTTTTATTTGTATTGTATAGAAGCACTTATGCCCAATGACCTCAATATTATCTCCAAACGATGTTCTTCAAAAAATTTAAAAGGTTCAAAAAATTAAGGTCTACGTCCAATGTTGCTGATAATTGACAAGGTGAGTCAAATTTAGACCGAATTGTTAATTGATCACTCCAATTCACCTGTAAATCATTTTGAAAAGTATGACACATCTCATCAATTATTCCACAAAATTTTAAATAAAATTGTGCAACTAGTGCATGATGCCAGTTACAGCTAATGGTACCGTATGTGAAAGTTAAAAGTCGGTTAAAGAGAGTTTCTCTGAATATAGGATCCATAACGAAAATGTCTGCAGTGTAAACGACAGCATTACGGGCCAGTAAGCACAAGTGACAATGCCTGTTTACGGTTTTCACTATATCTATCTATCTATCATTTAACTAATAAAAACGAGAACTTAAAAGTCAAGTCATGCCTTATTTTTCATCATCGGAATTACAGTATGTAAATAGTAATATCGGAATATTGTATGCAATTCCGATATAACTTATATAATGATTTTACATAATCAGAAATGTAGTACGTCAATAGGAGTTATCATATACATCAAATATTAAGGGAGAACCTCTAGAGCCCAAGACTCTGCACTGACATCTGCACGTCTGGCATCATGCCAGCCAGTTATCTGTGTAAGTATATGATGTTTTACGATTTGCTAAGTACAATATACTATGAAGCTGGCGGAAAAGATACGAGAGAAAGTGTGTTATTTTATGTTGAAGCTAAGCGACCGTTTATTATTTACGCAGTAAATACTGACACGAAAAAGCTTTCTATGATAATCTTTGAATAAAGTAGATATTTGTCCCCGACGTCGAACCTAATTTAATACGATGATATTATTATTTCATATACATGATGGCGTATGTTCGCAAGTGCCTCAGTAGTTAACCGATTAAGAAGTTGCGGGTCCTGGATTCGAATTCCAACAGAAACCAACGTGCAAATTTTCTGCTCTGGGCACGTGATATGTCTGGCATTTAAAACGAGCATGACTTTGATCTTATCACAAGCCTCACATCAAAAGCGGATAGACTTTAATGAGACTATGTTCGCGCGTACACTTGTGTGACTATAATAGTATGTCGCGTCCAATTGATGACTTCTGAAAATAATCATTACTCGTAACAGTGATTAAAGTTGACTTTACAAATTATGTCGTCATCGATGTTGCTACGTTATTTGGGACATCACGGTATTTAAATGATGTCTTATAAATACATTGCACCCTAAAATTCATCTGCTGAACAAATCCCCGCCATAGGGCCTTCCTTGAGCTGCCACAATATTGGCAGGCGGGTTGGCTACTGTAGCTTTTATACTTTTGAATTAACAACATGAAGATGTCGCTCATTTCCAGTATCAGTTTCCCTCCGTCGCCTTGCTGTCGGCCCACGGGACGTTTTGGGACGTAGTGGATATTCTTACACCGCAACCGCACAGTTATTAAACTATATACAAAATTAAATACTTACCGGGATGTGGGTGTGTATGTGTATGCTCCGCTGGGGGTTGCATTGACGATAAAGCAGATAAAGGCGTGTACCGCGATCCTTCTTCACGAGGACATCCCTCCTGTATATCGACAATCATTATTAACAAAAACTGTTTGTAATAACTAATCGATGTTTTAAGAATGTTCACACATTAAAGATAAGTAAGAGAGGTCAAGAAGATCGCCAAGGGTGCGAAACATCTAATATTGCGATACCCAATCCGTGTGATAAGAGTAACGAATGCGGCAAATCCTCTTTACTTTTAAGAGGCCGATGTCAAGCAGTGGAACTTCCATGAGCTGATGAGAAGGAGGAACCTTTGACTTTTGTCTCCGTTAACATTACTATAAAAAAGCAACGAAGCAACCTCTCTATTTACTTAAGGATATATAAAATTAAACAGATTAAAGGAATCGGATAGCCAATTTTCACAAGGTTGGTATTCAATATTACATTAATAGGGTTTAACGCTTTAGACAATATAATCTGCGTCAAGGGTTACACGAACTCCTTTCACGTAAACCGTAAACGGCTCGATAAGTAAAATTCATCTTTTACTGTATCAACCAAGGGCCAACCAACCTTTCCTTGTAAATATGAACCCCGTGTACGCGATGACATGTAATGTGAGGATGAAGACACGAGCCGTGTTTACGTTAAACCTCGTATTACCGGGCATTAAGGAACTTTTAAAGGGCTAAATTTTCAAATTTAAAACAGGTAGATAATTTTGTAAATGATATGAAGGGCTTATTTTTAAAATAAAATTTAGGGACATTGAATTCATTGAAATTTGAAAAATTTTGTTTTAAGAAATTCATAGCAAATAATTACCTTTTCACAGTTAGCCGTTGCTGTAGTTTGCGTGTGACTCGTAGACGAAATTCGGTATTGCATTCCAGAAACAGTACAAAAGCCTTCATGATGATGCGTCGAATATACCCCCGTTATTGTAACATCAGTATCTTGATTTACTATTACTTCAACTTTTTGTTTCTTATCACCCATTGCACTATCTTCATTTTCTTTCTTAGTGTCTTCGTTTTTTATCTCCGACTTTACGCCGGTACAAGATTCGTTTTTTGATTTATGAGTAAAAGATTCATCGCTACACGAATCTGAAGTTGTATCATCTTTACTAGATTTGGGAGAACGCTTTTCATAGCTCGCTGCCAAAATAGCAGTGGCATTCAAACTAGCCATACGTTTTTGTACCACCATGTCTTTTAGGTCCATAACCACTTCATTTCTATTACGTTTCTTTTTAACTGGTACACCTGTGGTCTTTTTCATTTTTGTTGGAGGTTTTTCGGTATCTGGTTTGGAAGCAGCAACTTTAGAAGCATTTTTCTTTTTCTCTGGAGCATTACTTTTTGTTTTTAATTCAAGCTCGCTGTCCTCGCTGGAAGACGTAGATGATTTTGGATCCCAATATTTACCTGCACTTCTTATACCTGGTTCTCCACGTAGAGTCCTTTGTGGAAGATTATCATCAGAGCTTTCAGAACTTTCCTGTTTTTTATCTTTCTTAACCTCATATTCAGACTCGGAAGTGCTTTCTTGTTTTTCTGTTTCTTTGCATTTAGCATCTTTCTTTTTGATTGATGTCGTTTTCGACGTACTCGGTATTGGTTGTCGTTCTACGGTCTTCATCAACCCTAATTCCATATGAGTTCGACTTTCATTTTCATATAAGCAGTGAACTTTTGCTATAGCATTTAGGGATGCCATTCTGTGTTTTTTGGGCCCAGCCCACATCGACAACAATTTTAATCTTCTTTTACTTGGCTTGTCGTTACATAAAAAAGCAAAGTTATCTTTAAGATCGGTCAGCGAATCTTTAGAGAGTTCCTTTAATTCTTTTGATGTGGATTTTTTCTGGCTATCCATGATCCGTTTGAATTTCTTATTTTTTGTCTTTTTCATTTTAGGGTTATCAGACCCCGAAGATTCTTTTGATTCATTATCATCATTAGACTCATTTAAACTTTCATCTGACGAGGTATAATGAAAGGATTTTTTATTTATTGAAAATTTAGAATTATCTATATCTTCATCAGATAAAGGACTTTTCTTCTGTTGTTTTTTAATAAGGGGCTTTTTCGTAGTATTTGCTTTTAACAACGACGGTGAATCCTCGCTCTTAGGAGACAGACAAGAGTCTTGTTCAAAAAATTTACTTGGACTAAAAGGTTTCCCGGTTATACTCGATTTACGAGCAACCATTTTGTATGACTTGCTGACTATAGGTTGTGGTTTATCATCTAATTCTTTTTCTTTATTATATGACTCTAAATTAGAAGTCGGTTCACCACACTGTTTCTGACTCGAAGTAATATCTTCTGAACGTTTATTAGCTTTAAGCTGTTTAACTACTTCTTCAATGGGTCTATGAGGAGAATACTTTTTTCTTTCTGAGTCCGTCTTTTTATCAATAACAGTCCCTTTAACTCGAGCTATGGGCCTTACTCTGCCAATGCTTTTATTATGAGGATTACGAAAATCAGACAAAATGCTTTTTGGTGAGTCTACCTTTTCGGTAAACGTATAAACATCAATTTCGGCACCTTGAGATACTAAATTGTTGGATGAATTTTTTTCTTTGTTGTATTCATCATTTTTAGTGTCACATTTCATCGTCAAGAATCTTTCAGATACGCTTAAATTGCCTTTAGAATATTTACAACATTTTACGTCTATGTCCACAGTCCTTGGAGACCGATTCGATGTAAAAAATTTAAGAGGACGTTCGGTTTCAACTTTTGGCGTTTCTGATTGGTTTCCGGATGAAGTACTAGATGAAGAGGTATTTAAGACAGAGTTGGCATTGATACCTTTGCTTTCACCACCTTGTATTTTGCTTTCATCTTTCCTTTCATTTGAATTATTGGAGGTTGGTTCACCGCTTTCAGATGAATCTTGCTTGTCATTGTTGTCATTTAGGTTCTCATCTTTGTTTTTATTTTCATCAATTGACTTTTCCTTTCCGATCGCTTCTGCTTTTGTTGCATTTGTACCTTTCTTTTGTGGACTCAGCCCTTTCTTGCTTATAGGTTTAACTTTTAAGGTGTTCTGAGAACATGTTTTTTTGGCTGATTCTAAATTTATTTTGTACTTTACATTATCAATATTTTTTACGACTTTTGCAGTTTTGGTCACCGATTTTGATGTTTTGGGCGTTCTTACACACTTTTTTGTTAAAAATGTTTTTGTATTAACGTTGATGGCGGTATTTTTAGCCGTATCTTTCTTTTCTTTCGATTCCTTTTTGACCTTTTTTGCAGGCGAGTTACTTCTGGACTGACTAGAATTGGGCATTTCATCTTTAGCTGTATCCAATGAAGGTTCGCTTTCACCAATTGGAGAATTTGAATCGCTCTTTGGAACGGAAGCCTCATCTTTTATTGTATTTTTCTTAAAGCTCTTTAAAGGAGTCTTTTGAAGATTTTTTGCCTTTTTAGGTTTAACTACTTTTTTCTTAGTAGGTTTAGAAGCCGAATTTCCCTTAAAAGATGTTTTTATCAAAGCTCCTTTCTTAGGTAAGGTTTTCGTACCCTGTGACCGCATTGTCCACTATAGTCATGTATATGTTACCGTCATTGATGTGTCGGCGCAGAAGTTCACATTCTGAAACAAAATAAATTAAATTAAATTTGCTGAATCCACAGAAGAATCTAGTACAAAATAGAGATAATACGAGTAAGCAGGAGCAAAATCGGGGTATATAAAAAGAATTAGCATAATGGATGAAAATATCCTGTATGTTTTAATACATTTTTGGTAAATATTTCATTATTCTGTTTTCAATGTTACTGATGGTTTCAAATTGAAAGGAGATGTAAGGAAAATAATTTGAGGCGAATCACGTCTACGTCAACTACTCCGACAGCCGAAGACGCAACGGATGAAATCTAGATTTCCCCTAATAAAAAAAGAAAGGACTAACTACAGAAAAAAAAACCCAACGAATACCGACATTGTCATCGACACCCTTAAACCTCGAGAGTTTTTTTTTACCTCTATTCAGCACAGAGCTAAACAGCACGATTGCTAAACAGAAAAATAAATAATCACATGGACCACAAGATCAAGAAGATAATTGTAAACTTCTGGCAGTGTAAGAAAATGATTGGCAGACGATTGGATTTCATACCGAAAATTACCTAATGGCTGTATAGAATAATGATAGACTTATGATCACATATACGGTGCACTAGATTTATGGATGAAATCCAACTTAGTCAGTGCCTAAAAAAACTTCAAAGATGCCAGTAATTGGTTTGTATAGCCGCTACGGAGGCATTGCTGGACCTGACACCGATGCATTTATTCATCCAATAGTAGCAGCAATAAGCTTATAAAGTCTAAGACAAAATTAGACATCATAACTAAACGGTTTCATCACCGCAGGAGTACTTTATAGGAATATCTAATAATGACTTAACGATGCATTTATAACATCGTCAACTCTTCAGCAACGTCTCTTATATGTATACTTTGCTTCACAGCAACGTCTTCATGTAAAGTAGACAAATCTATTGGATAAAGTAATCGGAAGGGTGTTATTTGACGAAATCTTTCCAATTACTGATTTCCATGAGGATCATCCCCATGAATTTTTTTCTTGCATTTAACATTTTATTAAGTATCTACTTAAGTATTTTATTGACGATCTTGTTATTTATTTATATAATTACGTATTTTTTTAAATTTCACTACACTAAGTAAATTTCCTATATCTAGCTTAGATGTTTTACATATATAAAACTAGCTGGTCAGGCAGATATTGTTCTGTCCTTTTCGACGACTTTCCAGTAAAAAATCCTTAAATATTCAATAAAAAAAATTAAGGGTTTACTTATCGGTTTAAAAACCATACTATCTCTTAAGTTGGAAAAACTGCACACAGTGTGCAAAATTTCATTGAAATATCAGTTCAGTAGTTCCTTAACAGCGTTCGGGAAATTACGATTTATCGTCAGGTATACCTCAAAACCTGAAAACTAAGTTGTACAACCAGTGCGTCGCCAGTGATGACCTACGGAACCGAGACGTGGTCCTCCACTGATGGCCGTATGAGGACGCTCAAAGTCGCTCAGCTAGCTAAAGAGAGGGCTATGCTCGGAGTTTCTCTGCGTGATAAACTTAGAAATGAGGATATCCGCAGTAGAACCAGAGTGACTGACATAGCCCAACGGATTAGTAAGCTGAAGTGGCAATGGGCCGGCCATATAGCTCGAAGAACCGACAACCGTTGGGGAAAAAAGGTTCTCGAGTGGCAACCTCGTACCGGTAGGCAAAGCAAAAAAAAGGGCAAAGAGTTTCTCTATGCTTCCTTCAAATGGTTATCCAATAAATTACCTCGATTTTTTGTGGCGCGTCAATCGAAATTTTCGCGTTGTTATTTGGAATTCAAATTTTTTGTTGTACATAATTTATTTTTGTATAACAAATAATTAATATAGTAAATGAACTGATAAAATTATTCATTTTTTAAAATTGTGAATATACATTCTATTTTTCATTCTGTTCTCGAGTGGCAGCTTCGTACCGGTAGGAGAAGTGTAGGACGGGTCCCACTAGATGGAGTGTCGACCTGGTAAGACATGCAGGAAGTCGATGGATGCAGGTGGCTCAGGACCGTGCTTTGTGGCATTACTTGAGGGAGGCCTATGTTCAGCAGTGGACTTGTGAAGGGCGGTAATGATGATGATGATGAAACAACGTGACACGTAATTTTTACATAGGACAATCATCTGTGTGCAAGTGAAAATAGTAAGATTGGTAGCATTAAGGCGGCATAATTGGTTTTGCATACAGGCGATCAAAAGAGTAGCGGCGATGCTGTAGATATAATAAATTATTTCTTCAAGCATAACATCTATTGCCAGTTTTTTGTTACGAAACAAAGCAGAGGGTCATAAAAAAGCTATTATCAGCTATGAATGCACGACTGAGCTGCGAGCAAACTATTCCGTAAACTATTTCAATAAAAGTTTCTCAACGGCTTTGCAAATGTTTCTGCGAATATTTAATAATATTATAAAGTTATCCTCAATCTTGATCCGGTCTATCTTAAAGATAAAAATTATAGAATCATAAAAACTGCACTCCAGCGCTAGGAATTTCTCTTAATTTTATCGTGGAGGCGTTTTATAAATGAATACCACGTATAAGTCAGTATAATTTTTCAAATTTTAATGGAAAGGCTGAGTTAATTAATATATTTAAAATTGAATGAAATTCGCTTTTACGGATTTTATCGCGTTTATTAACTTAGTTGTGAGTGCGAATTAATAAATTCACACAAAAGTGTAGTATTCGCGTAAACATACGAATACTTTACTTTATTAAAATCGATTGTAATATTTTTTCACAGATTATTCAAGATTTTAATTATGTACTTAAAATATTAATAAATAACTATAACAACAAATGAGTGGGAGAAATATCTTAAACAAGTAGTTATTAAGTATTATAATTCAAATACTTTTATTTTTGTTACTGTTAATTTTTTTATAATATAGTTTACATCATTTATAATTATAATTAAATAGCGTTAAAAAACTTTCTTAAAATATTAATAAATAACTATAACAACAAAAGAGTGGGAGAAATATCTCAAACAAGTAGTTACTAAGTATTATAATTTAAATAGTTTTATTTTTGTTACCGTTAATTTTTTTTATAATATAGTTTACATCATTTATAATTATAATTAAATAGCGTTAAAAAACATACATTACCATTAGTAAGTGCAAATCAAATATAACATTTTTAAGTTACGAGTGTAATCAAACAGAACTCTACATGAAGAAAAAATATGCGTAATAGAGAACAAACTATGATGTTCCCCAGTTCCACCCCAGTCTCAACAGTAAAATAAAGGTTTCGCTTCAAACAAAGGACGACTTGCATACTCCGCTTTTATAAGATTAACTTTACAAAAGCCGGTCGACTCACCGCTTAATTGTTTAGTGAAAATCATCCTTCTTGGGATAATTTATTAACCACTTAATACAAGTATAAATTAATAATTGTTCAAAGATCAAACTTTTAGTACAATTTAGTTATAGAAATAAAAAAAATTAAAATTATGGCTCTCATCATCATGCCATCGCCGTTCGCCGTACAGTCTTATACAATGACGTATTATATATAGACACGTCATGAACGAACATCGCGGCACTTAAAAACGGCGAAAATACTAAAACTACTTATACGCGTGAAGAAAGAGAAAGAAAATATGACACCGTAGGTACGGCGGGATGCCTGTTGCTTGACTATTATAGATGCATGCGCCGGCCGCCATTAGACGGCGTCGTCGAATAAAATGAAATTAAAATAGGTAGTTTTGTGAACTTACGCATGAAATGACGCATTTTTGTCTTTAACTTTTGGGGTATAATTTGTACATCGTCTGAAAACACACGACGGCATGTTTTCTTTATGTTTTGCATTTTATATAATATTTATATATATAGATAATTTTAGTTAACATTTTATAATTTTTATCTGTTTATAATTTTTTTTATTGATTAACAATGACCGAATATAAAATACGACAGATAATTTAGTGTTTTATTTTCAATTTACATAATACATAAACACTCACGCCCGTCACCCAAAAGGGTTAGGCAGAAACTACAGACTTCCATTTAGCACGATCCTGACATACCTCTCTCGCCTCTTCCACATCCATATACCTACGCATACATGCTCGTCGGTTAAGGGTACTCTTAATTTGGCCCATTTTTAATATATCGCCAATTTAGTCGACAAACTTTCGCCTCGGACGTCCCTTTCCGACTCTTCCATTCACTTCTGTAACATATATTTGCTTTTTTTCAATATACAATCTAATTTATAGGTACATTTCATCACTATTACTGTGTTTAATTCACTGGACGAATTGTCTATGGTTTTGTTTATGAAATATAGATCGGTACGTTTTTGCTGAATCACCGTTATTAACAACTTTTTACTAGCCTGATTTAAGATCTTAGCGCTTCCTCGAATGTCTTTTTTAGTGGATATCTTGACACACGTAGGAATGAGATTATGATCTCTGCATCTCTTCAAGAAATTTAAAGCTGTTATGTATCTTGCGCGCTTGGTCTTTAGATCTTCTAATCGGCGTATTTTATTTGCTATTTTCAGTCCGTACTGGTTAACATAATGATTTCTTATATTTACGCGAACACTACACATGATTAAAACTACTTTTACGGATTTTTCGCGTTTATATTTACTTTTTATTTTTAATTCCCGACGTTTCGGGCGCTTTCCAGCACCCATGGTCACGGGGGACTGAGATGACTGACGTCCCGATGTCATTGTTAAACCCGGAGTACCTTCAGCTTTTTTAATTATTGTTTATGGTCCGATCTATGCAAAATAAATTTTGCCCCGAAACGTCGGGAATTAAAAAAAAAAAAAAGTAAAAATAAACGCGAAAAAATCCGTAAAAGTAGTTTTAATCATGTGTAGTGTTCGCGTAAATATAAGAAATCATTACTATTACTGTGCTTCAGATCCTACAGCGGTGCCAAGTTGACTGTCGGTATATCGAAGTGATAAAGTGTTTGTAAAGTAGGGCTACGGTAGCTATCCGAGTACAAAACCAGAGTATGAAACCTATCTAACTGCAGAGAGGTATAAGACAGGGTGACGTTATTTCCTCGAAACTTTACTGCTGCATTGGAAGACGTATACAAGCTGGTGGGCCTTAAATGATGCGATATTAACATCAATGGTGAGTACATCACTCACCTTCGATTTGCCGACGATATAGTCCTTATGGCAGAATCGCTGTAGGACTTAAGCACTATGCTCAATGACCTCAATAGTGCTTTCCAACGGATAGGTCTTAAGATGAACATGGACAAAACAAAGTCATGTAGAACGTCCATGTCACACCTATGCCAGTAGTTGTTGGGAGCACTAAGCTCGAAGTTGTTGACGAGTACGTTTACCAGGGACAAATAGTCCGACTAGGTAAATCCAACCTCGACCGAGAGGTCAATCAACGGATTCACTTCGGCAGGGCAGTGTTCGGGAAATCACGACATATCTCGTCAGGTATACCTCAAAACTTGAAAACGAGATTGTACCATCAGCACATGACATGGATCAGGAGACTTGGTCCTTCACTGCTGGTGAGGTTGCACCTTGGGCTGTATCCTTGGTTGCGGTCGCGAACTGTAGCTGCTGCAACTTCCCTGACGCGATGGGAACGATGATCCTGCCTCACGGCTTCCACCTCCAGTGCATGGGCCAAGGCGTTCTTAAGCGTCTCGTGGTGCCCGAGCCTCACAGCAGCTCTGACTTCCAGGTCGCGGATGCCGTCGATGAATGCCTGCACCAGGTTCCCTTCAATGAGCGCAGGAACAGACTGGATGGCTTTTCGAACCATCTTCTCCATCTCAAGGGCCCACTGCTGCAGGTTCTCGTTGCTGCGCTGCACGCGATCTTTAAGCTGCGCGCGAAACACGTGTTCCAGATGAGCGTCGCCATATCTCGCTTCCAAGGCCTCAAGAAGCAACAAGACAAGTAATTTACGTTTTTAATTTACGTAGAAAAATAAACTATGTACTTGTGAATTTTCAGAAGCGGCAAGCTTCTTCTTACAAGGTCTCTCCGGATTTGTCGAAGCGATAGCATAACTTACTAACGCTTACTACTTTCTGTACACATAGTGCCGTTAATATAATATGATCTTTCCTTTTAATACAACGGAATAAAATGAGGTAGATAATGTCTACGAGTAAAAGTACTTTAAACGAAAATAATTTCATTTTCATCTGAGTAAAGTCATCGATATAATATATCATATATTATATGTACTACGCACGCACATATATTATATGTACTACGCACTAGATATGGCATTCCGCCGTATCTAGTGCGTAGTACATATATGGCCACACACTATGTTCAACTGAATTGTACTGCAATCCGTACACCCATAGAATACTAGACCTAGAACATAGAATACAGGATAGAATAGCTGTTACTTTATTTTGTACCGAGGTTCGGCGTCGCCGGGAGCACACATACAAGCAATTACGTCGTATTATCAGTTAATCACTACTACAAACCCGTTCGCTGTGTTGACAGACGGATTTTAATACATATTTATTTGTAAATAGCGTGCAATTTGGCATTTTCTAAATAATTTGCATGGGAAATTCGGAAGCGATTGTAACGTCAAAACTCAAAACACATCTCGTGTTGACATTTATACATATGAATTGACGTCTTGTGACATTTTAGTGGCTACACGGGCTCCGCCCACACCCCCGTTCTATTATATGTATGTATTATAGTGTAGTGTAGTTATAGTGTAGTATGCGTACACCTGTTATTGTGGCTTCGATATTCATGCAGTGCGGAGCGGCGCTAATAATAATTTTATATTAAATTAGCACATATGCAAAATAAACGAAAATTAAAAAAAATGTACTCGATTAACAATACAATCTAAATAAACAATTATTTATTATGACAATTTCCGCGCGTTTATTATATCAACTGCGCATCATGCGCGACTCTACTGTTTCCCGCTCATACGCGGATACAGAGTAGGGCACATTTTTTGTTAGGAATAGCTAGCTCTCTAGTATGTAGTATCTAGTATGTAGTATCTAGTATGTAGTATCTAGTATGTAGTATCTAGTATGTAGTACATATACCTCAACGAGTACAGTTCAGCTTATATACGTCTCTAAAGCCACTCACTTCCTTGCCCCTAAATCCACCTATTTCTGAGTTTATAGGACAAGGTCATTGCCCGTTACGGCACTTCAATACGCATTTTTTTCAATATAGATAGTTACATAATACTTATTGAAAGTTACTCTTTTATTTATCACGAAAGGAGTGAGATACCCTGGTACTATGATTGCCAATCATCAAACGTGACCAATTTCCTGAGGATGCCCATGTCTTGCAGTGGACTTTTGGGAACAAATGAAGTAATGCCCTTCAGACCGAATTTCGGTTACAGCGACCAGTCTCAACGGAGACTAGCCATCTTGCGCAGGACGGGGCTATAGTGCACGAATATACTAGTCATAACACTCTCTTTTCCCTCAATCTCTTAGTCCAATGAGAAGATAATCCGACAGACGCATGACCTACGTGCTTTTATTAAGAATTTCTTGCCAAAATAAAACCCATAACTGATTTTGGCCGGGACCCGGGAATCGGACGTAGGACCTCATGATCAGAAATTGCGTTTACTACAACTAGACCAACGAGACAGTCAGCTGAAAAAAATTTGTGTTTGGTGTGATATAAAAATCATTCAACGATTCAAACGATTTTAAAGGCTTTTAAAATGCAACTAAAAAGGCATAAAAGATTATTTCA
Source organism: Parnassius smintheus behrii (assembly GCA_036936625.1). Lineage (NCBI taxonomy): Eukaryota > Metazoa > Arthropoda > Insecta > Lepidoptera > Papilionidae > Parnassius > Parnassius smintheus. The sequence continues at coordinate 25,777,889 of JAUPFT010000019.1, read as the reverse complement.
AAATTTGAAAATTCATTTTTTAATTCTAAATAGTCTATTTTCGTTGACCATGTTTCTGAATAACAAGCACAGTCGCTATATACATATAGTTGTTATTTAATAAAATACTAAGAAGTTTTGACTACTCCAGCATTACGCTCAATAAGAAAATATGTTAAAGAAAAATAAACATTAATGAAATCATTGAATATAGTGTAATTAAAAAGTATCCTAACGTTGTTTTATTTAACCTCGATTGTTTAGTCTGGCGGCCGCGGCCATCGCAAACCGTGCCAAATAAAAGTATGCTATCGAACAGACAAAGGCAATATCTGCCAGCAGTTTTATCTTAACACGATTGAAAATATAAGCTGTTTTAAAATATGCCTATGGTGAATAAATGTTATTGCTATAATAATTTAAACTGACATTTGTTGCTAAATCAATAACCGTTTGAGGTAGAAAATGAACATTTGCATTTTTATAGTTTGTACATACATAGATAAATCACAGTTATATTACAAAAGAGTGTTGATTATCCGAAACAGACCGAAACTTTTATAAAATAATAAAGTAAAAGCCTTTTAAATAGAGTCAAATATTCTTTATTTAATAAAAAACACACAAAATATTGTTATTTAGTAAAATTGACTCTTTTTGCACATTAATAGCATTAATTCGCTACTTACACTAATTACAATAGTGTACTATTTAAAAATCTACATTAATCGCACATTCCTTTAAGATAATTCACTCAGGTCACTTAGGTTTTCATACATTTTTTACACCGAAGATTATGAAACATTATCAAAATAGAGAATTTGTTAATTTACGTGGTAGAGCCACGTATATTATAGTTGTAGCATGAATGGGTCGGCTCAACCGAGGCGGGACCACGCTCTCACAGAATACCAGTGTTTAATACGGTTGATAGGTGAACGAACGATTGTAGTACCGTCACCGATTCGGGTATTGTATTAGGTAAAGGAAGTCACAGGTTGTTCCTAATGTTCCCCTAAGCCGCCTTTTACGACATCGGATAAAATAGGGTGACGGATTCTGTTACGCCACGCGGTGATGATAGTATTCAACGATTGCTTACTTTGCGTGTATTGTTGTCCAGCAAACACGAGATATCGGTCGACCCTAATCCAACTCACCGACGTTCAAGACACAGATCATTTTCACCCCTCATTCATTGCTGGATGAGATTCAAATTGCTGCTTACTAGATAAGCTTGTTAAGTGCCAACAGTTCGGGAACTATAGGAATACAATGAAAAATAAAAATTATAAACACTTGCAACCGAAATTTGAAACCCGACAAACGTGCTATTTATAACATGATGAAAAATAAATGTAAAAACTTTTTTTTCTATTTACATCATTATGGTTTGAAGCTGAAATACTCTTCAGACTAATGAATTCTTCAAAATGTTTCCAGCAAGCGACACATTTTTTTTTTTCACTAGAATGTAGCTCTCGGTTTTCGTGCACATTTTAACATCTAAAATTTTAAACTAAATTTGATACTTTCTGTACAAATTTTTCTAAAAAGTATTTTTATTACTTTCTGTATTATTTTTTGTGTTTAGCTTTGAACAAACAATACTTATGACGAAAAACAATATGCAAATATGTTAGGTACCACTTCAACAATAGAATTACAAATATACAATTATTATATTAAGGGCAAAACATTTTTATTTCTATTTAACATTGTAATAACTGTTTAAGTTTAACTACAAATCATGCCTGTTAATGCACTAAACGAATTAATAGTACTCGGCTTTTTTAATTAATGCATGTAAAATGTCACCATTACATTAAGTACGCGAATAAAAAGTTATGAATACCTACTTTTAAACTGAGGTTCGAGCGACTGAATGCGATAACTAAATGCGGTACATATAAGATTAAAGAAACATTCAACTACAGCCCCATTCAATTATACGTATTTTTATCAGAAAAAATTCCATTGCCTTTATCTATTTTATGGTGTAAGTTTCGTATTCAATTATTCAATTTCTTAAAAAAAATTTAATTATTTGTGTCGCGGCTCGTTTATATATATGTATACAAATAAAAAAGCTTATGCAACAAATGAGTTAAACTCTACTCGATAATTATTGGCGACTTTAGACCATGGACACAAGCGGTCATTCTCAAAGAAAGAAGATTGTACATGCGTTTATCCAAAAGACTCGAATGGTATACCTCACCTTTTTCCTGAATACCTCACTCTTATACTGAATACTGAATTTCAAACTCTTCAACCAAGGAACATCGATCACTAATAAAGAACGAAAGTTCTTTATTAGTGATCGATGCGAAGGAATAAATATGTAATTGCAGACAGAAACCTACACACCATTAGGAAAATCGGAGCATCATTAGGTACTGCTCCACGACAAATCTACACCTTCAGATGAAGTCCGTCCCTCCTCAATTTTTTTTTGTTATAATATGTGTGTAAGAAAACAATTAAAATTGGACTAATTGAAGCACCAAACGATATAGGTATCGATTTGATTACAGAGTAGCCCCGCAGGTGGAGAACAAGACCGTGTAGGAAGGATTGTATGACTAAATGACTGAAGAGCCGAATTATGGCAAGAGTTTTCCTCTCCCATATGTGGTCTGTTATGATGACTTATGCCCTGCAGTAGGATTGTGATGTGTCATAATAATGATAAAGTTTCACTTTATGTAATCAGCATATTCTACAAAATTATTTCATGTTGTATAGCACCGCTGTACCTGAATTATGTTTGCAGCTCGTAATTGGTTGGGCTAGGGGAAGAACAACGCTTTCAGAATACCAACCAGCTCAATATAACGCTGATTAGTTTCGAATGGTGGGTAATTTTGTTTTAGTAGTTAAATAAATTTTTACCAGTTCGAACTAAACAGTTTGCTACTTCTTTCGTGACGCGTATACAGCGAAAGAATAGAATAATTTGCCATCCAGCATCTGTCTTTCCTTCCGGTTACAATGAGTTTCTTCAAGAAATGAATAGACTTTTCTTTTGGTTAGACGAGAAAGATTGTCTATTTACGGTTTCATCGACACTTACCACTAGGTGAAAATGTATTCAAGCACCGACTTTTCAGTAAAAGAAAAACGAGAGCCTGTGACTTTTACTGGTAACGAGACATTCCACACTTAAGTTTTGCACGTGTGGGTGAAAAGCACATTTTAATTCCTAGTCGATGATGGATGTACATATCTATTGCCCACAGCATCCACTTATCATAAGGTGCATTGTGTGCTTTTTAATAGTTTTATTTGTATAAAATTAATTCAAACACCCACGTTAATTAGCAGCTGTAAAATACTTAACACCTGCTTGTATGTTCACACATTTTGATCGAGCGCAGCGGGCGTGCATTGGAATTAAGATTTATGGAGTCGAAATAAAGAAATCGAGTGTCAAAATTGTAAGCAAGCGCACGCAATTCGAGCTTTTTACTATAGTTTTTGTAGATCCACGATTCATTTTCACTTTGAGGTGCCGAAGAGACTCTTGACAATTATTTTTCCTTTTGTTAATATAAGGAGGCGTGGAGAGACCACTAGGTATGAATACAAAAAGGGCCAACTCAATACGCTGCATCGTATTAAGCGCGGCTTTGTTAAACTCAGTTATGGTGTGTTTTGATGTGGTAATTTCTACTTCTGAGATTTCTACATCTTTCTTTGTTATCTTGACACAGGGTAAGTTAGTAAAGTAAAGGGAGATGCAGTGGCAATGTGTATATTTATATGAACTATTTCGAGCTACTTTCGACCTCCTTAACTGATTAAACTTACATATTTGTAAATATCGCATATTTATTAAGCATCCCCTTTGAGTGTATGACCCCTCCGAATGTAGCTTAGGAATAATAAAGGCTTATTTATGAAATTAATAACTTAAGTTATTTTGGCCTGAAACTCTCTGACACATACTTATAGTCTACTTCTGAGTGACTTAGAAACTTAAAATTTGACATCAAAATATAGTTTTTTTTTTTATAGAATGAGGGTGACAAACCAGCACACAGTCCACCTGATGGTAAGTGGATGCTGTGGCCCATAGACTACTCTCTCTCTGTCTCTCTATCTCTACATTTATCCTCGATTAAGAGGATAGAGTAAGTCAGCTCAAATTCTAATTTTGCCCCCACTTCCCCGCGCGTCGTATGCTATGTACCGATATGTTTGTAATCACTAATACTGTAAGTAGAAAGGTCGTTAGACACTTATTTCATTAGGTTTATCATATTTATGCCTGTTTCTTAACGCCAAGCCAGCCGCTTCTTATTGTTATCACGGTTATTTCCCATTTTAATTTTACGTCGTACTGTTGCGTAATGTATATTCTGATCGTAAGCGACACAGCTTCTCCCTTCAAAAGCCTAAGCGATACTAACGGGGCGACAGAATTCAAGCTCAAGACGCCGCTAGTTTAGGTAATTTCTTTTTACAGTGAAAATAATGATATTTTAAAAAAAGTAAATAACATAAGCACTGCTTTATAGTTAGTTCAGTTAGTATGCAAAGTTTCATGATCTTATTTAAAGTATTTTATGAATAACAGCGGTTTATTGTTTATTTTGGAGGTTTTTTCTATCGACAAAATTTTACGAAACCGTGTTTTCGTCTAACATAATCACTAACATTAATCCTCAACTTTACCATATATTTATTTCAAAATTAATGCTGCAATATTTTCGGCATAACGAAGGATCTTGCTAAGCCATTTGACATTATATTTCCCCTTAAGAATAAAAACGCAGATGCGTTGTCACTCCTGAGGACAAAGATAGAATGCCTCGTTTCCAGTAAAAAGGGGTCTCCGGATCTCTACACTCACCATACGAAACACAACAGTATTAAGCTGCTATTTTAAGCTGGTATTCTGTGGGAGCGTGGTCTTTCCCCGGTCGTGCCGACCCATTCATGCTACAACCATAATATAGCTGCAGCGTGGCGCTACCACATAAAAATAATTAGTATAGTTGAAGGAGAAGGAAAATAAAATCATTAGACGTAGGCATTAGACAAAAAAGTAGGTCATAAGGCCTCATGGTGGATCCTCTGAGATATCCTCTGAGAATTAAGATGGAATGTTTGCAATTACACTGGCTCTATACCCCTGAGACGAACAGATCAGCACAAGCGCCGCTATTGGCAGTAGAAACACTCAAGAGCAACCTACCAAGACAGACTCCTAGAAGAGACAAGAAAAGAATCATACCACCTAATGAATATCCATCCAGAGTATCATGCCCTACGGTGTTACTGTGGGGATTGGAAACAATATTCATTCTACAAAAGCAAGTACTAATAATATGGACAATCTATAATCTATAACTGGGGCCTAGTAAGTCGCTACGCAACCTTTTGACTTGTAATTTGATACTTTCGTCGTTGTCTATTTTTATCTCCGTCGGCGCTTACGACACCCACGGAGTAACATTGTATATCGGTGGTTGACTTCATAATAACAAAGTTTTCCTTTGCAAAATAAGCAGAAGTTAGTTGATTTGTATGTAACTCTTTCTTTATGGTAAGGAACAAATAAACCAGCGATAATGATGTGAGTATTACAATGTAATGTGAATAAATAAACCAGTGATTGTATATAAGATTTAATATTTGGTGTTTCTCAGTATTCCATATTATAAAGATCGCATTTCTCATGAAAAACATTTGTAAATTTAGTCCGTTGAATCTGTGAAATAAGCGACATAAAAGTTGATTTTCGATATTTATTACATTTCAAGGATACAAACGTAAGATATATTTTTAGTAATTGAGTAAAGTTTTTCAATAGCTAAATAGGTATTTCCTATATTTTTTTGTATTAGCTTGACTTGTATGTGTGTATGTATGTAACGGAATCTTTTAACTTCATTTTCACCTATTTCTAGGAGTATAATTAACTTGAAAATATGCACAGGGGTCAAGGGTCGATGATAATACAATAATCTCATAACTGTACATCAAACTCCTGACTATGATCATCAAGATAAAAAAAAATTAGATTAGTGCAGAACGCCGATGAAAATATCATTCTTCTTTATCAACTCAACATATCAACAATACCAACTACATAGATAACGGGTTACGTACAAAATCATAGCTAAATACTATCCACATGAATATAAACTACAAAAAGACATAAATTAAATAACATTTAGTGTGAAACCAACCTTAATTTATAACAAATAACGTTCTTTTTCCCGATATTGCCTTGCGAGCTATACTCTCACGTGCAGCTCACGTCTCATGTGCGCTCTTATTTACGTAGATGGATTTCTTGCGCCGAACCGACATCTAGTTGGTATTGTTGATGAAGAGTTCTTACTAATGGAGTATTGAAACTAATAGTTCAGAAAATAAATTATGGTTTAAAAAACTAAATAAACACACTTTAATAGTAATCGAACTAAAAAGTAGAAAATAATTTTTTTAAAGTTTTTTAAACTAAAGTTATTTTCTTACAACCTTAATGTTTGTTTAAAATATATCGCGCAAACAAATGAATTTTATTTTCGTTATAAAGTAACGTTTAAAAATAAACTAGTTTAGTTATACGACTAGAAAAGATACTGATAGATATAAACTACACTATAGTATAATTCATATTCAACCGTTCACAATAGGGCCGATAACACAAAACTAATCCTTTCCTAACCCACGTTAAAATCACCTTAACTCTATTCATAAAATACAATCAAAACAATTTCTTTAAGCTGCAAAGCGTACACTATCAATATAATAATTCTTTCGTAGCGTCTCTTTCAATTTTTAGCTTTAAATGCTTCTACTTCTAACAAAAGAAACTTCTAACAATAAAAATAAAAGTCAATGCCATTTATGACCTAGGCACTCTGTTAGACGGTACGAAGCGTTGGTTTTTCCATTTAATAAGAACAATACCTTTGGTGAATTCTACACATAAGTATTAAAGGTATTACCGGCGGCTACCAAAATTCGATATCATTGCGCGATTTTCAGAAATATGTTGATGATCATATAATTTTTATAAGGCCACGGGCAACTTGGTGTTATATTATTAAAAATTATATACAAAGGTATAACATTAGTTCAAAATATTTTGAACTAATTTTTCAAAATATCTAGCGAGATTATTTTCTGTGTTTCTATTTTTGTTGAGTAATAGCACACACCGTTACTATCACCATCATCATCATCATCATTACAATCCTTCACTAATCTACTGCTGAACATCCTCCAAGGAACACCACAAAGCACGGTATTGAGCCACCTGCATCCATCGACTTCTTGCATGTCTTACAAGGTCGTCACTCCATCTAGTGACGGGTCACCCTACACTTCGCCTACCGATACGAGGCTGCCACTCGAGAACCCTTTTTCCTATTCGGTTCTTAGAGCTATATGACCGGGCCTTTGTCACTTCAGCTTACTAATCCTTTCGGCTATGTCGGTCACTCTGGTTCTACTGCGGATATCCTCATTTCTAAGTTTATCACGCAGAGAAACCCCGATCATAGCCCTCTCCGTAGCTCGCGTGGACGCTCAAGATCGCTATCTTGAGCGTCCACATAGGGCCAGCAGTGAAGGACCACGTGTCAGTTTCATAAGTCATCACTGGCAAAACGCACTAGTTGTAGTCTCGTTTTCAGGTTTTGAGACATAGCTGACGAGAAGACGTTCGTAATTTCCCGAACGCTGCCCAGTAGAGTTGATACGTCGATTGACCTCTCGGCCAAAGTTGTACTTACCTAGTCGGACTGTGTTTGATTTGTCTCAGGTAAAGTATGTTTACGTCAACAACTTCAAGCTTAGTGCTCCCCACAACTATCGGCATAATTGTGACATGGACGTAACGCATGATCTTTGTTTATGTTCATCTTAAGATCCATCCGTTGGGAGGCACTATTGAGGTCATTGAGCATAGTGCTTACGTCCTCCAGTGATTCTGCCATAAGGATCACTGGAGAGGATATATCGTCGGCAAATCGAAGGTGGGTAGTAGGTGAAGTGGTGAAGTACTCGCCATTGTTATTGTACCTTTTTGCAGTTGGATAGGTATAGTAGGTATTCTGGTTCTGTACTCGGATAGCCATCGTAGCCCTAATGTTCAAATACATCAGGACTTCGTTAAACCGACAATATAGTTGGCACCGCTGAAGGGACTGTAGCACCGCCCGAATTTCGACGGAATCAAGGGCTTTCTCATAGTCCACATACGTCAAGCAAAGTGGTAGATTGTAGTCTTCGGTCTTCTGCACAGTTTGCCGAAGGGTATGTATGTGGTCTATGCTACTAAAGCCTTTTCGGAAACTGGCTTGTTCGGGAGTAACAGATAGTTTAAACTTAACTGTTTAAGTATTACTGTGTAATTATCTACTTATAACTGATTGTATGAAATTGACCGTTAGACGCCCTTTTCAGGCACTGCAAATTTGACGGGGACACTGCTTATACATTAAACATACTTGGAAACTACATAAATATAAAAATATATAATATTGTTATTTTATGATATATGAATTCTCCTCCACTCAGTAGGATTTTTTTTTAAATATTTATTGAGGCTTAATTGAAATTTGGTTAATTCTGATATGTTATTACATATATTTCCTGTGGTAATTTATTATAAACTTTTATTGCCATGTAGCAGGGGCTTGTATTTAACATTTTTGTTCGCGACTGTGGTAAGTATAAATTATTTTTGTTACTACGTATATTTATGGCATGTTTATCTTTAATCTGCCTGAAAAACTGTTATTTTTGTGGACAAACAGGCATAGGCAAATGTACATACAGGGTACGGGAAGAACTTGGTTTTTTGAAATACGGTCTACAACTAGTCGTGTCAACTATCTGGTCTATTATTCTAACGCACTTCTTCTCGGTAGTAAATAGCTCCTGCACATCGACGCTACTTCGCCACAACGTAACTCCGTACTTAAAAGCCATGAATGAGTATAGGCATAGTGAGCCGACAGTGCCGTGGCTGTATGAGTGGTGTATTTAATTTGAAATAAAGCATACGTAAATTTTGATCTTTTAGAATTTATATAATTAATGTGTTTTTTCGAATTTATATTTGGATCTACTTATAAACCTACCGAATTAAAAGTATCAACTTCTACTAGCTGTATATTATTAAAAATTATGTTTCAAATGAATGGACTGTTTTATACGTTTTTGTTATATACGTATACGAGTACGTTTAAATTGAATCATTTTAGTCTTTTTATAGTTTATTTCTAAGTTGTGATTTTCGAGGTAATTTTTTACAGTTTGTAGAGTGTTGTAGACAATACAGTTATAATTTGTGTTTTTATCGCAGTTAACTTACACTGACACATCGTCGGCAAAGAGTACGCTTACTGTGTTTTCGTTATATATTATCTTAGGTAAATCGTTAACGTATATTAAAACTATTGTTTTTAATATATAAAAACAATAGATATCCTAAGACACTTCCTTGAGAGATTAAACATGTGAGTTCCCAGGTTTAAGACTGTACTACAATGATTTTCCGTTTTTCGTCGTTGCGGTATTCGATTTGAAATATCTACTTCCTGTTTGTCAGATATGATCGGAACTATCTATGGGCCGTTCCACAAATTCCCGAACCTTCTTATTAATTCAAAAGTATATTAAATTGAACTTTATCTTATGCCTTCGTCATATCCAAAAGGAGGCCTTGGTGGCTCTTTTAATATCAATACGCTGAATTGCCGTTTGGATATATGTATTTATACTGCCAGAGTTGTCGCTCTACTTTTTCTAAAACCGTTCTGTGATTCGTATAATATATTATATTTTTCTAAATAATGATAGGGTTGATAGTTACTGAGTGTTAGGTCGTCATCGTCTGTAAATATCGGCTTTATTAATGAAATTTTTAGTGCATCAGGAAACTGAGATTATTCAAAACTTTGGTTTATAAGTGAGGAGGCTAAAGGGATAGCTAGTATTTCTGCACATTTTTTTCCAGGATTGGTGGTATATCATCAATGCCACAGCTATGTTTATTTTTAAATATTTTTATTATTTCTCTTGGATCAACGGGGGTTAAAAAGAAAGATTTTGTTGGATTATTCACAATATTTTTGGAGTTATAATATTGACTTACAAGTGGCAAAGTACTCGTTAAACATTTGTTACGACTTAGGTGCAAGAAGTATATTATTTTCTTTTAAAATTACATTTTGAGATAAACTTATTTTATACGTTTTCACTTTATTGTCATAATTTCCACTTGTTTAAAATAATCTATTCTTTTTGATATTTTTATACATTTTTTCGACATTTTATTGTAATAATTGTAATGTACTCGTATAAACTCTTTTCAATTTAATTTAGCACTACCTTAAATATTCTTGTATCCCTTCGAAAGCCAACTTTTTTAGTACTATAGTTTTAATTTAAATTTTTTGTCGTGGTATATGCTTATTTAGCATTTTTGTTATACTTGCTAGAAAATCCGAGTAGTTTTCATTTAATCACTTATTATTGTTTATATTGTTCTCCCATTCTACTGTTAGTGATTTTTCAAATTTATGTTTTTGTTTAAGGTTGGTCAAGCCATGAATTTAAAGTCACGCGTAATTTCGTTTTTATTAAATGTATTAACGTTAAAGTCCCCGCTATTATAATGTATTCTTCTCTTTTATGTTTAGTTTACTTATAAGTGTATCTAATTGCTTAAAAATAAATCTAAGCATTGAGTAAAACTATATATACGGATTCTATCGCGTTTAATTTACTTATTTTAACTTATATTTAATTTCCAACGATTCGGGTGTAATTTTGTTAACAAAATTAAACCCAAACATACCACTGCGAGACTTCAAGATGTAAGCTGTAAGCTCGTACTGCGTGGATCGGACCGAAAATTAATCTTATAAAAACTAAAGGTAGCCGGGCTAACTATGACATTGGGACGTCAAACATCTCAGTCCCCCCCCGTGACCATGGGTGCTGTAAAGCACACGAAATTCGAGAATGAAATATAAATTAAAATGAGAAAATTAAACTCGTTACTATATATATATATATATATATATATATATATATATATATATATATATAATTGTTTTGTTCAAAATAATTCTCAGTGCCTATCTGGTCTACATATTCCTATGATTATTGCACATAGTTCAAAAATAAATTCTTTGGAATGATTTACAATGTCAAATCATTCTATATACTTTATGTTATTTTTGACGTGACAACGTCTTATAAATTGGTTTGCCGGGTGACACTTCAAGAAACTGCGTTACGCTCCGCTCACGTTATGCGCTCACAATGAGAGCGAGTGAGAGGCACGCGTCCCTTCCACTCGGGCATGGTTAGCCCGCCTAAGAGCGAGAGAGACAGACATAAAAAGTGTTATTTCATCCTTCTTCCTACTATACGAATGAATATTCACATTAAAATTATTTTACCACTCAAAGTCGTTGTCACGTAAAACTTTCGCCCGTATACCGACTTTACAGGCAACCAATTTTTAATATTAAGTAAACTCCACTTCTTTTTCTATATTTTTGGCAAAAGTAAGATGCAATTGTATCGCCTGCGATGGTTAAGGAATTACGATAGTATTCATCTTTCCACAATTCTGATAACGACAGTATTTTAACATCTGTTGATTGCATTGTTCATGTTTTGAAAACTTAAAGATAACTTTGTTTTTGAAATATCCTGATCTTCTGAGGCTTAGTAGAGTTATCTGGCATGGCATCTGGCGAAGATTTTTCTTGGTGTTGCATAGAAGCTAGTGGGATAGAATGAGGAATATCGACGTCCTTCGTGGAAATGCTTGGGCCTTCTGCTTCTTCGGCCTCTTTCCTTTTCCTCATTGTTTTTATATTTCTGATACGTCCCTTCCTTCCTTCTATCGTATTTACACTTACGAATTTTCGTAAAGATAATCCAGTACTTTTAAAATCGGACATCCTCTTACTAATTAACTCTATAGTAAGAGGCCGACGACGGTTTCCCTGTCTCCCAAGGCGTTTGATTTCTTCAATATAAGGATTTATATTAATGGTCATTATATCATGGAAAAGCCTTGAAACTCGACCTTGAGCCCGTTTTCAGTCTCATGGTACACTTTCATGAGGCCATAAAGTACTATTTTATTCGAGTTATTGCAGAGTTCTTCTTCAATATTAATAATTTTTTTGTGGAGATTATTTATTTTTTCTCGAAGTTGCTTTTGAGAATTTATTAATTTACTGTTAATATCGTTTTCTATTTCATTTTTTAAATCTTTTTTTTTTATATAGAATGGGGGGCAAACGAGCATGCGGCTAACCTGATGTTAAGTGACTACTGCCGCCCATGATCAACCGCAACACCAGGGGAATTGCAGGTGCGTTGCCGGCCCTTTAGAAAGGAGTAAGCTCTTTTCTTGAAGGTCCCTAGGTCGTATCGGTCCAGAAAAATCGCCGGTGGTGAACTATTCTAGTACTATATATATATATAGTATAGAATTTGGCGGCTGGGATTAATCCAAACAATTCCTCAGAGCACTTTCCGTGGTATACGCGAAAGAATATGCAAAGAGATGCAACATCTCTTTGCAGCGCCAGTGAATCGAGCCGATCGGAAAGCACTCGGTCGTCGACGATTCGAGCCGCTGTGCGCTGGATGCGGATCAAGTGGAAGGCCTACTGAGCAGCTCCAGCCCAGAGATGGGAACAGTATTCCATGTGGGGCCGAACCTGCGCCTTGTAAAGTTGCAGGCGGTGTGTCGGATGTCGGTGTCTAAAAGTATACAAGTTTTCATGGGTTCCAGTTTTGTATGTAATAAGTTACCAATTTGTTCAAGCGTTAGCGATGTGCTTATTCACACGTCTTCTGCGAGTGTTGTGGGTCACAACTTGTGGCTGTGGAAACTGCATTTTCTTCAGTAATTTAAGGCAGGGGATAAACCTTCTTTAAACAGAAACTTTATGACACTTCGATACTCAGTTTTCGACATTTTGAAAAAATACGCGACTCTCGTTATTCAAATGCCTGTTAAACTAAGACTAAGCATTTCATGTCGATGCATGTTTCTTATATTAAGTGCACGATAAACGTACTATTTAATGCAACACAACATGTAGCGACATGTCGCGTTGAACTATATCAGGCCAGTTCATTATGGGACCGCCTGGTATATATTTTCTTTTAGTTTTTTTCCTGAATTTTACATTTGTATCTACTAATTCATTACTTTGAAGTAGGGTATTTACAGAGGTTTTAGATTCGTAATTTTTGTTATTTTACAGCGACAAACCTGACATATTCAATTTCGTTTCCTTTCCGCTGGCATAATGTACTAAAAATGTTTTCCCGACACATTTGCACTGTTTAAGTCATAATAATTTTTACCAAGTGCAATAAAAAGATATTGTGTTCGAAGTATTTCTTACATACAGCCTGCACATTTCGCTAGTTCGTTTGTGCCTCGTCTCTTACAACACTAATCTATCAACTCGATCAACAACAATCAATCAGTCAACACCGGCAACACATGGCGTTGTGGATATTCTCACATCGCCGCTACACGCTCGAAATAACATCTGTATAACCTGTAACGCCTTTTTGTAATGAATTTGATATTTTAAAAAATGCGTTTTGAAAGAGGATTAAATATTATTTCACATGGACTAATTAATGACAAAATGCAAGAAAATGAAAGCGGTTACTGAATCGAGTGTTACAATATGAATGTTATTTACTTCAAGGTTACTTATAACAGTGTTAGAAGGTTAAGTTAGGTTAGAATAAAAAAAATCTAGAAAAAAGATCAGATAGTCGATAAAAACTACGAGTGCTCTGTAATACAATTTTGAAGTATCATAATGGATTGTAAATAAGATATATTGTTTATAATCACAATAATATATCATAACTATTTAACCATAATTATAGCTAAACAAAAACGGAAATTGCTATAAAATAAAAATATGCTCGATAAAGCAAAATGTGGAAAATCTAAGAATTACAATATTTATAAAATATAAAATCTTTATTTTATCTTTAAAAAAAATTTCATAAGGTTTTCGCGGGGCAAAAATAGTTAGTACCCAGACTTCTGGATTACAATCATGTGTGAAATCAAGGCATTTTCGGTTTTTTGTATAAAGGTACTGTTGAAAGACTGATGTAATTTTTAACCTCAGTTAATATATAAGTAAGATAGGTGCTTCATCTTGTTTAATAAACTTACGAACATAACAATATGAATTTCCAATAAAGTTTTCAAATACAGCAGATAATTCATTAGACATTAGGAACCTCTCAAAGATCAAGAAACACAGCAGTGTTAGGCAGTTTTGGTAAAAAAAGTGCACGCGAACCATAATTTGAAGGCAGCCCCATCTACAAATCGACTATTAGACTTATACTTGCAACTTCCATGAATTTTATTATAATACTACTTATTTCATGAATAAACCTATACCTCAAGAATGAAAAGCCGACTTCAAAAATATATGCCTGTATGTTCTATTTTTTGTACGTTTGTAATCGATATATTCGTCAACTATAAACTGATTTTAATGTTTTTTTTTAAATAGGTTATACTTTAGGGGTAGACACATTAAAATTCATTAAAAAAAGGGTAAGTATTACTTTCAAACATAAGGAATAGTTTTTAAGGGAATGGAGTAAGTCAGCTCAAATTCTAATTTCGTCCCCACTCGCCCGCGCGCCGTATGCTATGTACCGACATGTTTGTAATCACTAATACTGTAAGTAGAAAGGTCGTTAGACACTTATTTCATTAGGTTTATCATATTTATGCATGTTTCTTAACGCCAAGCCAGTCGCTTCTTATTTTTATTACGGTTATTTCCCATTTTAATTTTACGTCGTCCTGTTGCGTAATGTATATTCTGATCGTAAGCGACACAACCTCCCCGTTCAAAGGCCGAAGCGAATTGACCGTGCGGCAGGAATCACGCTTCAAAAGGCCGATAGTTTAGGTAATTTCTTTTTACAGTGAAAATAATGGTATTTTAAAAAAAGTAAATAACATAAGCACTGCTTTATAGTTAGTTCAGTTAGTATGCAAAGTTTCATGATCTTATTTAAAGTATTTTATGAATAACAGCGGTTTATTGTTTATTTTGGAGGTAACTTTGGATTTTTTTTCTATCGAGAAAATTTTACGAAATCGTGTTTTCGTCTAACATATCCTTAACATGAATCCTCAACTTTACCGTATATTTATTTCAAAGTTAATGCTACAATATTTTCGGCATAACGAAGGATCTTACTAAGCCATTTGAGTTTATATTTCCCCTTAACGAAACTATTTAGACGACATTCGAACTTGTGGCAGATATTCCTTCTTAGGCCACTAAGTGTCAAAAAATCAGGCATAAAATAAAAAGTAACGCCGACTTCAAGAACTTTATGGAATAAAATAATAGCCAAACACACACTATGTCTCACCGCCTACTTCCGAAGGTTATATTATAGGTGGAAATTATTTTATTCATTTTAGTTTTTTGAAGTTGGCTTTTAAGTCTATTTTCGGGTTATTCGTCATCTCGCCCGACAAAAACTCGCCCGATCGGGCGACTTGGCACCTTTCGAATTTACCTAATATTTCTGTTGTCAACTCGCACGCTAGTACAAAGTACACGCAGGAAAAAAAATTAAACTAAATTTTAAAAACGACTTCAAATAAAACGACATTGTATTAAATAAAAATTTAAACTAAATTTTAGAAACGACTTCAATTAAAACGACATTGTATTAAATCTTACTCGCCCGACCATAAAAATGTGAGGTAACTTAGTACAGTCAACTACAAAAATCCTTTTTAAAAACGTTTAATATTTTATGTTTGAACTTCAAAATAAAACAAAATATTATTATATCATGATTTTAGATATATTTCATAAATCAACATCTCAAAAATACAAAAGTATTTTACATCAGATAATAATCAAAGTCAAAAAAATTATATAATTATTCTCAAAAGCACTTGGCTTGTTTATTAGCTAAGTATAAAAATTTGATCAACAATATAAAAATATAATCAACAACATCACGAAATATTTATAAACGAAACGAACGCGACACGAAATATTATTAACTAGATATAAAAATATGATCAATATTAAAAAATAGAGCCAACAATATCACAAAATCGTTTGCCTTGTTATTATCTAAGTATAAAAATTTAATCAAAAATATAAAATATAATCAACAATATCACTAAAGCATTCTAAATAATAAATCAATAATATCACAAGAGCATTTGGCTTGTTATAACTACTTCTTACGACATACAATAATTGTCAGTATAATCACAGATCACGATTTTTGTTCTTATTTGTTGTCAAATCAAAATATTCAAAAAAAATATAATAACTAGATACATAATTCAATACTTATGTTTCCGAGTCTGTTTTCGGTAATTGTGGTAGCAATAGGTTTGTCAATAGCACAAGTTTCTTTCTGTTTTGTCGTATTATTTGATCCTTTTAAGTATAAAGTTTGATAATAATTATCTTCTCGATGTAAGATGGTCAAAAAATGAGCAATGCTTTTCGGTTTACTCTTTACTTTTTTGTTTATAGTAGCATGCCAACTCTCAACTATATTTTTAGTACGGTGACGATTGTTACTGCACGACCATTTGTCAGCAAAAAATGAAGATTCACTTAACCATGTTTCTACAAAATAATTATTAAATTGGACAATTGATTTATCGTTGGGACATTGAGATATAATGTACAACCAACCACTGTCTATAAATTCTTTAGGTAAATGTGCCAAAACAGTAAACCTTTTTACATGTTTTCGAGCCAGAGCAGATTTTGTAATGCCTACTTCGTCAGCCTTTCGCCACAAACTGCTACAAAAATAAAAGAAACACCCACAAATGCAAGTATCTGGGAATACATCTGTGATAGCTGACATTACTACCTGCTCGATGTCGAGTATAGTATTTTTTGGATCGACCTGAGAAATTTGACTCTTGATCAGGGAAAACAACACTTTGTAAGTTATTTTAGTTTTGTTTGGCAGTAATGCATAAATCACAGGTATAATGTTAGTATGTGTTTCACTGCTTCCTAAATCAACATGTAAGGTGTACAATTGCTGGGAGGGTTTTAGACAAAATTTTAAAGTTCGGTCACATAAAACTGTCAAATTACAATTTGCCAATATTGTTTTACAATTATCACTAGCGAAAACCAAAACTCTATTCTTCGAGCTGTATTAATCATCTAATAAAAAACTTTTGAATTTTTCGGGCACGACGACTTGCTTTAAAGTGTTACAACATAGTTTTTTTTTACACTCAGTAACTTATTTCTATTTCGGTAAAACTTTTTTTTTACATTTTTAAATTGAGGAATTTTTTAGATGAGGTTGGTTCCTTTGTCTCTTAGCTCTGCAACTCACTGTCGAAAAACACTTGGTATGGGTACGGTATAGTCAGTCTTCACTTTTTCCATGCACTTGTTGAATTCTACTTCCAACTCATTTGTTAGATAAAAAGAAAGACATAGCGTTATCGTTTTGTGAGCATAAACCTGTTTAGCTTCGGCAGTGTAGAAGAGCGCTATTCTCTTTACGGCCGTAATATTTTTGTATTTTATATATATATATATATATATATATATATATATATATATATATATATATATATATCCATTTCGGATATAAAACAACAATAGTTAGTCAGTAGCTTTATTTTTTTAATTTTTATTTAATACAATGTTGTTTTATTTGAAGTCTTTTTTAAAATTTAGTTTAATTTTTTTTCCTGGCTGTACTTTGTACGAGCGTGCGAAATGACAACAGAAATATTAGGTAAATTCGAAAGGTGCCAAGTCGCCCGATCGGGCGAGTTTTTGTCGGGCGAGATGACGAATAACCCTTATTTTCAATCTTCTTCTGCTTTAATATCACACAATGACACACTTATTAACATTTTAGACCAATTTAGGTGAAACTGAAAATTACAAATTAGAGATATTCGGTATCGGATTCGTTTGACTTTATACAATAATAACTAAAAATTCTCAGTGTTGACATCCCCTTTTCAAAAATATCTTCAATATTTAGCAAAAGGCAAGCGTATGTTGCACTCTCTCGTGTCAGAAACTCTCGAAGTTTGTTTTATGAACCAATATCCAAGCCGAATCAAGAAAGCTCTACCGTAGTGTACAAGTGTCTACAAACATCGTACCGCCCCATCTCGGCAACTTTATCTTTAAGCAAAAAGTGTCAAATAAATCCAGACAATCAATAGTTTTAAATCAAAGAAAAAATCAATATCCCATAAATAAAATAAAAATGTGAAAAGGGCACCAAGTTCGGTATTAAATGACATTCTGAGTTGTCGCCATTTTCCTATTAACGTGTTGAACTCTACAGGTCAAGTTCCATAGTGGTACTTTAAATAATAGCTATTTATAAGGTTTTGCGTTAGATCAATTGAGAAGCTTTCACAGTCCTCTGCTGAACATAGGCAACAGAAATAATTATTAAGAATTTGTAGACTATTACAGCGTAGGTATTTTCGTTTCTGTATGGGAGTGATGTATCTGTTGGTAAACTATTTACTAATCTGTGACATAGGCCCCCATAGCACATGAGTTAAGAAACCGTACACATGAAAAGCTTCTAAGGACCGTTCAAAATTTTTACATATTTTAAACAAACAAAACGTTCATCAGTTACTCATGTGGTTCGAGCACTGGCTGAGTCGGTTTAAAGCGATTTCTCCCTTCCTGTACGTGACGAGCCGCCGGTGCAACTTGCACACCCACACGTCTCAAGCTTGTACCTACGCGGTTGTATATATTATGCGGTTATCAAGCAATTTTTATATCCAACTAGATTGTTGGTAATATAAAATAAAACAACTAAAAATAAATTCATTACGTTGAACATTTATTGATTATTAAAACTTGCTAATTTTTTTTGGTACAATTTAAGAATGTTTTAACAACAATCCCGAACCTTGTTTGTACCGAACTTGGTACCGCTTTTCATTTATTTAGTTGTTAGTGGGATCAATTTTTATAGTATGCAGATCTTAATTTGTTATAGTATTTAGATCTTTTTTATTCCCACCTCTAACGACAATATCTGATCTGTTACTGGATCACTGGCATAATTTAAAGTCATAGTTAATAAATTCTTTTAATACCTTTCCTTAGAGTTTTATGGCAAGGAAGAGTCAGAGTTGGCGGACTTCACTTGTTCGTAAAATGATTTTTATTGTTCAAGTATGCATTTATGATGTTCTCCTTCAACGCCGAGCGCGTGTTAAATCGGCGCTTAAAACTGCAGTTCACAATTTCGATGGTGCCTCGATTTCCACTTGCAATACACGGTACTATTAAATAAAAATTCTGTCTTATCTCCATCTATACCTTATCTTCTGAGTTATCACGGTTCTAAACACGTTTGCTTATAATATAAAACAAGAATGTAAAAAACGGCGAAGGTTTTTATCATATGTTTTTATATTACACATATGTTTATTACATTTTAAAAAAAGAGTTTTTTCAAAGATATCTTTGATAGCATAGCATCTCATGTTAATTTTTTTCTTAACATAAAAATAATGCTACCTTAAGAAATAATTATAAATAATAGCTTACGACTGGACCTGAGCCTCTTCCATTGAAGAAAAGATTTACGCCAAGGGCCAAGCTTGGTACGTGGGTTGACACAATGACGGTTAGGTATTTACATCCGTTTTATATATGACATGGAATACTGCTATTAATCTAAGGCCAAGTGGTTTTTGTAAAAGGCCACCGTTTTTGTCGCTTCTTTTCGACATTCACGCAATAAAACAGAAAAACCAAACATGTACAAACTTATTTAATAAAATAATATTTATTTAATTTATGGTTAATAAAAATGTCGAATCCCCAGCACCCCTTACATTATACACTTAAAAGTATAAAATTACTCTAAATATTGTTAATAATAATGGGGAAAGAACTTTGATAAAATTCTGCTCCAAGTGAATATTGTCTTGTATTCAAAGATTTTTACGGTTTCACTTATACACAACGTCCTGGATAGCTTCCGGACAATGAACTTTATACGTGGCCAAACCGGAAGACAAGACCATAAATCAAAGTAAGTGGACAAATTCATTGTCAAATATTATGATAACTACTTTTTAATATTATGAGGAATAATACTACGCAATTAAAATAAATACATATAATAACGTTTATTAGCAACCAAATATGTCTATATTTTAACAAATCTGTTTCATAAACGAGGTTATCATCTGTATCTCAGGAAACTTCCTTCCACCTCCTCTCACCTTCCCAAATTTTTCATTCATTAGATTTCCTAATTAATAGTAGGTTATGGTATGGTCAATGTTTAATGTGTTGTTTAGTGGTGTGGTGTGCACGTGCGGTGGCTGTGTTTTAATGTTTGTATTTTATTTTAATTAAATTTAATTAAATTGTAAGTAGGTTTTACAGTTTGGACATTTTGCAACCATTTCAGTACATATAAAGTACAGATATAGAATGTTAAGCTAATATTAAAACATAATATAACTTTCAAGCACGCAAAACGTTTTTGAAATATGGTAACAAAGGAGACAATCAATTTTTCTATGGAGAATGGGCCCACTACAAATTTTAAAGATTATCAATGAAATGCATGTCGATTTATTCCTTATAATCCATAGATTACAATAAAATTATTAGTTTTACTGCAGCTAAACGGAGTCCTGAGAAATTAACAAATAAAATATGAATCTAACAATAACCTAAAAACAAACTGAAAGCGATTTTCTAGTAGTATTCTTCGGTATTATAAGTTAAAATAGTGCACAATTGAATAATAGTACATATAAAACTAAGCTGTAGGTATATTCAGCATTTATAAATATTTTAAAATCGATGTAAAACCTTTCACTAGTTCGGGCAAAACATAGTGCCTGTTTATGCACAAATGTCGTATGGATTCTAACTTTGACATGTATTGATTGGTTGTGAGTGTAATTCTAAATACCAAGATGGCTAAGGGATAATGTCTTCAATAATAGTACATATAAAACTAAGCTGTAGGTATATTCAGCATTTATAAATATTTTAAAATCGATGTAAAACCTTTCACTAGTTCGGGCAAAACATTGTGCCTGTCTATGCACAAATGTCGTATGGATTCTAACTTTGACATGTATTGATTGGTTGTGAGTGTAATTCTAAATACCAAGATGGCTAAGGGATAATGTCTATTTATATTTATGATATTACCAACACACAGTAAGATACATTTTAAACTGATTGTATTACAAAAAGCAAAATATAATGTAGGTAATTCTATTTATCATTGTAAATCATAATTTATTTAAGTATTCTATTAACAGTAGTAGGTGCAGAAACAGAAACCTTTTATTCAATTTAGATTATAAATAATACTTATTGAAAGTCACTTTTTTAATTTACCACTGGTTCGGAAAAAAACCTCTGACTTGAAGAGAACCAGCAAAATACACAGTAGGTCTTTTAAAAAAAAGCCAGCTTACAATCATGTATGTCATAATTAACAACACAGAACAAATTATAAATAGCTTGGTAGCGATCACCTTACCCACGGGTTATTGTCAGCCATAAATTCCTTTATACTATAATAACCCCTTTTATACAAACTTAATTTAATACATTTTTTGAACTTTGATGATTGACTGACATATATAGACAGGAGCGGGGTCAAGACATTATTTTAAAATGTTTTGGTTGATTAGTAAGTAGTAACATCATAATAAAATGACTAGGAATTAACATGCCTTATCTATGTTATTACACAATGATAAATAGTGAGGAAGTAAGATGTTTTAAACTGTTTGTGTAAGGATTAAAAAAACACAGGCTTAATTTAAATGTATTTATTACTAGCGATGCGCCTCAGCTGTGCCCTGGTGATTTATGGATCTCGACAACAGTGCCATCTACCGAGTCCAAATGTAAATATAAACCATCTAGAGATCCATCCAAACACACACAAACATTTTCATTTAAATTGGTTGGAAGGTTTCTGATGTTTTGTCTATAACGGACATAGGTAGAAACATTTTAGTGTTAGATATATTTCTGAAGGTTTTTTGAAAATAACTTGATGGTAACATGTACATTTATGATATTGTAAGCAATCAGAAGGAATTTTCAATTATAATACAAGACTGTTGTCTTCAATATCCATACACTTTTTGTCTCTGCAAGTTTTCAGCCTGCACGGCATACAGATTTGTTCTAAGCGATCCACCTGAAAAGAAGTTAATGACAATTGTAAAGGTATCTTAACTAAATAATAATACTTATCAATATATTATTTTTTTCTATATTATATAGGAATTAAAAGGACATTTTTAATAATAAGAGATATGAGATAAGACTATGCCTTCAATGTCAATAAACTGTATTTACATATTTCTGTGAGCATTTTCTTATATCTGCCTTTTCATATGTTAAATAATAAAGAAATTATTATAAATTATACAGCATTAATCAGCTCCAGCTGATCAAATACAGAAGCAGTAATTATTGATTAACATCAGTAATATTCAACCATGTAAAAGTTGTCTCACATTTTATTTTTACCGGTTTCATGTACTTACATAGTAGACAAAGATATTATTGTTATATTAAGTATATCTGATTCTAGATGACAAAATAATATTCCTTTCTGCACAGTGAACAACACAGCTGTCGAAACATAATAGAAACAACCATTACACTTTTTTATGGAAACCATTATTATTAAACTTTATATTTGCTTTTAGTACAAATAATTACTACATTTTTTACACATAAATATATGTAACATTTATATTGCCTATCTACTATGGCTGGTATAAATCCAGGATCTGTGTCTGGCTTAACAAAAAAGCCATTTAGTATTAAGCAACTTGCTGAATACATAAGGTTACCTATTTGTACACAAATGCAGTTATATGAATTGCTCTTCAAAACACTCTTTTAAGTCCCTCGACCCAAAGATTCTAATTTTCTTTTAACATTATAATAACTTCTTTTGTGCATTCTATTTATTATTTAATTTAGATTTTACTAATAAAATAAACTTAATACTTTGTCACTTTTAACAAACTAATAAGGTTCTAAGACCTGTTTATTATTTGTATTTGTTTGAGGTAAAATATACAAACTTAATAATAGATTTTCACAACCTAGAATAGGTGTAAATTAATAAACTCTTATATTCTATTAGCGAATTTTACCACAAAAACTAAAAAGAGAAAAACATACGTACTTGTGTCAATTAATATTTGGCTAACCTTTCTGATAATTGATAATATCCATATTTTCTTAAACATTAGTTTAATAATGCTTGTAAATAAAAAACTCCATTTTGTTCTTACCATAATGATGCGACTCCAACTATGTTTTATGTCACTCGAGTGAATCGAGTGAATTTGTCCAACTCGATAATCGATAGAAAATAAATTTTACCGAGTTACCGAGTTAACTCGGCGCAATGTATAGATTCAGAGGGTGCTATATAGATATTAATTTACTTGTATATATTATAAGTCGCTGCGGGTGACATCACAAGTTGCATCCAAATTCAAACTTGCATCTGGCATGTTGTAAACAAACCTGAGCTTAGTTTTATTTATGATATTGATTTATAGTTTTAATTTCATGTTGCCACATATTACTTATTTATAAAGGTACATATTTAAAAATGGTTTAACTAAAGTAATCGCTGATCTCAACTCTAGTGATAAACTTTTCTGTAAATAGTTGGTTTACTCAAAAACTAGTGTACAACTAGAATGACATACATACATACTCGTAAATTAACCCGAGTGGCTCGAGTCACAAAACTCTACTCGAATCGCATCTTTATCTTACGGCCAATGCAGTGTTTGTCTACAATTTAGTGATGAAATCGACTTACTAATTCGAGCAATTTATTGATATATTATGTAATAAATAAATTGATATTAGGTAATATGTATATATTCTTGTATCAATTTATGTTATATATGATATAAATTGATTATATATACTTTGGATAGTCAAATTATTAATAACATTAAGACTTACGTCATAACGTTAGAGTGATATTATTTTATGAAGATGTCGATACGCATACCAAAAATAATATATCACTACCTACTAAGCGTAGTAATAATAATTGTGTTGTATGGAAGAACAATTATAAAAATAATTTGTGAAATATTGACACAGCTTCGTTCATCTAATTTGAATTGTTTAAATCGAGTTACCTGAATTTCAACTCGAGTCGATTTTTTGCGAGTTATCACGGCACATCTCTAAGACAATAATTTTTTAAATGTTACATTACCTTAGCCAATGATCAGAACACGAATGTCAAAACAACTAATTTTTTTTCATATTTCTTGTTTCCGTTTACATTTTCGAAAAATCTATAGACCATTTACTATTATAATTTGGTGTCTTTTTTTTGGTGTAAATACCATTAAGTGACGTTAATATTTCTAGTGGGCCCAAAAATGATTGTATTTAATACAACGTAACAAGCCACGTGAATGGGAGATTTACCCGCGACTTCGCTCGCGTTAATGGTTGATATTGTCAACCAATTCTGGTTGTCGATCGATACAGAAATCATTAACGAAAAAACTAATAATTTATTTACTTCAGGTTACTGGTCAAAACAGATAGAGAGTTAACCCTTCGTATGCCTGGTGGGTCTAACAGACCAACAGACCCACTACTTTGGGAAACCGTCAATATTTTTTAAAGTTAAAAACTTGTATCGCCCGTCTTTATAGCTTTCCGATATAGACTAGAGGTCAGTTTACCACCCCTCTCGCTATTCTCCACGTTATCGCATTCGTGTAACATGTGTGTAAAATATACGCGCGGGTCTGGGAGACCCCACCAGACATACGGCGTGACTTTTTTTGGTAAGTGAATATTTTATGTTTTTTGTAATTTACCTAATGATTTTATATCGTAATTTATTAACAAACATCTATTGTTCCAGTTAAAATGTCTAAAAAATTAAGATACTGACGTAAGACGTGTTTTAAAGGGGAAGATGTGGAAGATGAAGGGGAAGGTGTGAATGTGAAGATGATGTGATGATCTTTGAGGAAAGTGGGGTCGAGTCTGATCACGTCAGTGTTCGTTCATTCGTAATAAATGCAAAAATTGTTCAAATTTTGAATCACAACTCAACCACCTACCAGAAAAGAATTCAACTCAACATCAAGCTGTAATGTGGTTTAAGATATTTATTTCTTAAAAGAACTAAAATTCACTTACATCAGAAATGTTTACAATGTTGGCATAATTTAAAACAGATACAAATACACTATTTTCTTAATAATGTAATATTAATACTTTATAATCTAAGCTGTAAGAGAAGCTAATTTACTTCTTCTAGTAAGCCCTAACAAAAAGATCGGTTACCACCTCGAGGAACTATCAGGTCCTCCAACCAGAAAACCTTGTGCTGATGTCAAAAGAAGTTGTTATTTGTGGCCTATAAAAAAAGATCACAAATTGAAATACATTTTATTGTGTGTTCGAATCATATTTGCACAGAGCAAGCAAATGCGAAAATTATCGCTTAACTGAGTAGCGTATAATTGTCGTTAGCCAGCGTTGATTTTTACTATTGTGTTATCTAACTATAGTGAATTTATCAATGTCTTAAATAAACCAATCTGATTTTGATCTCTATTTCATTATAAGATTTTGGTTAAATACTAATGTCGACTTTTCGTAATCTTCAAAAAGCAATACTTTCATTTGATCCATAAATAATTTTAAAACATAAATAGCTCTAGTTTCTATATATTTCCTACAAATATTATAGATATAATTGTCAAATACATGCAATCTATTATCTCTAGAGCAATAAATGACCCACCATGCATAAGGCGTGATTACAATCCACCAGACATACGAAGGATTAAATAGTTACAAAAAGAGAAAAAATTAACCACAAGGTCATGGGTTCTGCCTCACCGCAAACTGAAGATCTCACTCCATCTTAAATTTTACCCTTGGTCAATTAAAATCTTTTATTAACTCCGCCTGTTCTTTACGGTTACAATCACAGGCACAAGATAAAGCATTATGTTAGGATAATGCTATGTTGTTATGCTAATACATTCAAATTCTAGGCACTGGACACATGCGTAAATGTTATATATAGCTAGCCATAGCAAAAGCATGGCTTTCCAAAATGCACCCCTGCTAACTGTAATGTTTGCAAGGGCGCTAAGTTAATATTAATAGCGAAACTAAGTTTGATTGAAAACTGGAGTCTTTTAAATAGAAATAGTGGGTCAATAGGAATTATTGGTATTTGAGGTATGATTACACATTCCCTTTTAAAATAGTGTCCCATGCCTGTGTGACACTGATTGTATTTTGCCCTAACTGTGTTATCCGAAGCCTCGCCCGATTACATAATCGGGGTGCATCTATATTTCACCGAATTTCAATCGAAGTTTATGCGAGGGTACATCCGATAGCTTATACGAATTTAAACTTCAACATGATTGTTTCTATAGACAAATACTTCTTTATTTTTTCCTGCACCTCTTTCAAAATGTCAGTGTCGATTTTGTTAAAGATTTCATTTCTTGGTGCAAGAATTGCTCTTGCATTTTTGAAGTCCGGATAAACTTTAGCAATGAGTTCCACATCGTAATAATACCATATAGGTGATGATCTCTTCGTTTTACCAAACTTCTGTCTTGGAAATAACCAGCGAGAAACCCAGCAGGACTCCGTAATCTTTGTACATTCCTCAGTTTAAGGCTTCCGTCTAGCTTTGCTGTTTTACATTCCCAGGTATTAGAGGGGGCGCTCTCCCCCGTGCATAAATACGTTCGAGATCGCAGGTGAAGGTGCTCTACTTCATTAAATATATAAATTATTAATTTTTTTTCCAAAAATATTCATTTTACTTTTGTCATGGTAGTATAATTTTTTACCCTTTTATATTTCATAAATGTCGTTTTTAGTAATGTTTATACGGGGTGTAGGTTTAAAAAGGGTATATAAAACCAAAGGAAAATAAAAACAGCCTCTTCATAAAAATTTCGCCTCTACCTTGTACATTTTGTACTTTACTACTACTTTTACTACTATTTTTACTGCCACAAGGATATTTTTCCTTTTTCCTATCCATCTTTTTCCGTTTATTTTTTTTGGTAATAAATTATATATAAAACTTAAAATATATAAAACATACCAAATATAAAAGTCCAAGTCAATTAATCTAATACTAATATAAACACTAAAAGCTAAAACTAATATGACAATTAAATAAAAATAATATATATTTAAGTAGAGTAACTTTCACGATATGCTCCGCTCAGTCCATAAGAGCTGCGCGAGGGAAAGAGATCAACCGTGCGAGCGAGAGGTAAAGTAATGTTGAGCAACACTGCACACGTCTGAACGCCGAGAAATCCCAGCGGAAGCGGAACTGAGAGAATTTTCAGGCGTTTCTGACTTTCTGGTTTATAAATGGCGTATAGGTAAAAAAACGAAAATATATACTTTTTTTAATTTTATTTATTTCTAACTCACTTGAAAATAGTTCTATTTTATGTGGTTTTAAGTACGACTTTGCTACTTGTATACTTCTAATAGAAAAAAATAGATATTTGCAGTAAAAAAATCATGAAATTACAACTTTTAAGCCCTTCAAATAAAAAAATTAAAGCATTTATAAAAAAAGTGACCAGATCTGATTACTGTAGACAATATGTTAATAAATGTGATCTGAATACTTTTCTTGATATTGTTATAGTTTGTACATAGCAGAGGCTTTAATAAGACCTTTTACGCACGTAACCTAAGCATAGGCATGTTCAACGCATACAAGAGCTATTAATTTAAACACCAAAATAACATTAAAAAACATTTTCGAAAATATTCAATCCTACACTTTAAATAAATAGAGAATATGTTTCACTTTTTCTTTTTTAAATACTATAAAAAAATATTGTTTTGCAGCAAATTTTGCGAGAACACTAATTTTTACAAGACTGGGGCCTTAAATGAAAGTTCATTATCATACAAAGTGTCAATGATACGCAACAACTTCTGACGTATTATCTGACATGGCTCGTCTCTGGTAATCGTGACATCATTTCCGCCCGCCACTACGATCGCCCTAAACTCACATTACGCGCCATCTGCTACTTTGCAGGGGTCTCGATTCTAAAATAAACCAGTTGGAACACTTTTTTAAAGAAACGGGTTACAATTGCAGTGCGACATTAATCATTTCAAAATTTACTTTAAATGAATTCAATTTAATATCAATTAAAGTTACTTCCAGCAAATAAATTATAAACTGTTTAAGTTAAAGTTACAGCCTATATACGACCCACGGCCTCCTCTGATTTCCGAGGGTCTTAGGGCAAGGAAATATCCGCCGCACTACCCCAATGCGAACTTCACATGTCTTCAATTTTTTTTAATTCTCTGACTTGATTTCCCCATGATGTTAAACTTCACCGCCGAGCACGTGGTAAATCAGCACCAAAAATTGTAATTAACAATTTCATTTTTGCCGGTGAGGATCGAACCTGGATTGCCCGAGTAACTCTGAAACTTACAGCGAGGGCTTAGCCCCTGAGCTAGAATGGCTCAATAATTATATACTCACTGAACATAAAAGTGAAGTAATCGAACTATTTTATTCACACAACTGTATTTTTTTAATTGCTTATATTTTCTTTATGCTTATGTATAAGTTTTTATAACGATTGAAAAATTGGCCCAATATCAACATAATTTTGATAAACTGAAGCAACATTTTGTCAAGAGTCAGACAAAGAAAGACATATTGAATGTGCATACGAGATAAGCTATTCGCAGGCATTGTTGCTCTCACCGTTACTGAGCAGGGTACACCATAGTCAATTGTGCAGTGCTGCCTTTCATCGTAAGAAAAGGTCTATGCTTTCTAGCGGAATTAGTAGAGCTTAGTACTGGCAGTTAAATTTCATGTGAAGTTTTTGTTAAACTAGTTATCACATATTTATTTAAAGGGTTTCGAAAAAAATACCTGTGAAAAACTATTTCGAAAATTAATAAAAAATGTGTAAAATACAAAGTGAATCGAAAAATTAAAACCCCGACCACAAAAGTTATTTTCAATGTGAAAATTGTCTAGAGTGGGTGCGTCTGTCGTACACCAGGACGCAGTTGTACACGCAATTTTTTTTTACGTTTGGCAGCCTTGCCGTACTTATACCAATCATGTAAGCATAACTAAAAGCGATATACGTCTAATGTACATCACTAACAGAGTACATAATCTGAAACGACAATTATTCACTTTGTTCCAGACGGCCATTTTACCAAGCACGTGTATGACGGCAATATATCTTAACCCTATTAAATATTTGTTTATATCAATGATTGTAACCTATTTTCAAGTCAACTGCATAATATAACAATAATATTACGTCTTATTTTATCAGAAAATGCAAATTTAAATCAACGATGTCACACAAATTCTATGATTTTTCAGTGGGTGCCTGGGTGGTTTACATTCACTATTGGACTAGTTCGGTGGTCCTGTAATCGTGATCCAGAAATCACCAGTGCGAAGCCGTGGCGAATAGCCAAAAAATTATAAATACTATATACCGTGCCGTATACAATATGTAACGTAATTAACGCACACCCTCAGACACCCCAATTAGTATATTATGTTATAATCATAATACGTACACTGAAGTTTTAGTTAAACATTTTTATGCACTGATTAATTAAATTAGTTGTACTAATTCCGGAAGAATGTGGTCACAGTACAAATCTACGAACGCAAAGACTTTAATGTGCTTAAAATAAAGTTCATTTTTCTTTATTTTTATTGAATGACAGAATTAGTAATACAAATAAAACTGCACTCTTAAAAGTCTTATTGCCTTAAGTTACGGTCCATTTCAGTTTGTTTTGACTGTACAGATTTAGAATGACTGTAATTTACGTAGTTTTAATTATTTTTGGGATAAAAAATTACCTATATTAAACATGATAGGAATCGATTCAGTAAACGATTCTGAATAAACTACTTTCTCAAAGTGCATTAACTATGTTACGTTTTGTATATGTGGTAGCGGCGTAAGAGTATCCACCACTCCATTTCGTTCGACTTTGGAAAAAAATCTCATGAGTGCCGTCAGATCGTACAGACAAAACGTTAATATATTCTGAAGTCGGGGCTCAATTCTTACATACTCTTGAACCTGTTTTATTCTTTTGAGTTGTCGGCTTTTACTTTTTATTAAAAGTAATTTTAACCTTTTTAAGTGACCGAACCGGTGAGGAATATCATGTCTAAATTAAAACATTAAAAACTTCATACCCTATTTGCCACCCTTAGGGCTGGAATTTCTTAACCAAATTTATATAGGACAACCCGTAAAGTATAACCCGTTTAGATAATAAACAAAGAATCATCAAAATCTGTTTACAATTGACGAATATATTGCGTAACTTACATACAAAAATACTTACATTCAGTCCAATTATAATCTGCTGCTTTTTAAAGTTTGCTAATACCCAGACTGACATCGCGGAGTAGCAGTGGAAGAAGCTCGTGACCAGCAGTGGATTTCTACGAGCTGATGATGATGAAGAGGAAAAGCTATAATATCTTATTTTAAAAACATCTAAACGATTCAATTAAATACTTTAATCTACAAGAGAAAAGGTGAAAACGAAAAGTTACTAAGAAAAATAGATTTCTTTATTCAGTCTCAAGCCAATGAACGAATAAATTTGTTTGAGCATTTCAAGATTAGGATACAAAAGGCCGTGTTCGAGGAAATTTCGATTTCCGTCAATTGTTAAGGTCCCCTGGAAAATTAAATCACACGTAAGGTTCGACGAAACAAAATCATTTTTCGTCTGTTGATTCCGTTGAGCCAATATCCGAGGGTTTATCTTTCTGTAAGCGTTTTCCGCGTCGAAGTATGGTTAGTTAAAGTATGTGTTGGGAGTGCTAAATATTTCATATCGCTGAATCGATAACAATATATCGATAATATTTTTTATTGATGAATACCGCTCATTCACATCTATCGCAATATCCTTACTGACTTTATTTTAAATATATAATATTACAAATTACACACTAGCAATATTTCAATTGTATAAATTTATATTACAAATTACACACTAGGAATATTTCAATTGTATAAATATAACATTACAGAGCAAGCAGTGAAATAAATTCCATTTTTAACGAGATGTACTTTTTAAGATACTGTTCCAAAATTAATTCTTTCGACGGAAGAAGAAGCCACGGAAGTAACACTGCAGATATCGTCTTTAATTTGAATTAATAGTATATAATTGAAGCTATTTTACACAATACCTAACATTAAGTTTAATGGATATTAACGCAATGGAAACAGAAAACTAAAACATGTACATTCCATAATCCTTTCTCTCGCTACGCTTCGTGGGAAGCCAGAAGAGGCTTGCAAAGTTCCTCTTTAAAATAAAGTCCGTAACTCTTGACGAACCCGCACAAGATCGACTATTATAAATTGCACGTTCAGTTGGCAAAATGTCAAAGTGATAGTAGAACTATTATGTTATCAAATTTATGAATATTTTAGAGTTTAGGGTTGTCCGTCTATAATTTTAACTAATCTTAAGTCAACCTTTTAACCATAAAATTCTAAGGCGATTTAAAATCAAGAACAAGTTAAGTAAGTAACATAAGTCGAGTAAGATCGTTTCGAAGATGGAAGGCATTGGCAGTGCGAAGAAACTCGTTCACTCTCAGATTTACTCGCGTTAAAAAGTGAGTTTACCAACCAGCATAATTCACTCTTCTCACTCGTGTGCAGTGCATCAAAACCGTAACTATAATTCTTACATAGTTTCATCCAGGAAATGAACAAAAATGCCTTTTACTTTGTTTACGGTATTTACTTTTATATCTTAAATCAAATTAAAAGATATTTTTACTAGGGATGCATCCGCTACCGATACCGATAGTCCAAGTTTGCCGATATATCGGACTCGGCGATATTTTTATGGCTGATTCAACGATGCTTTTAAAATTTTGCGCGTTAAAAATGTAATGTAAACGCGCACGTTGTCTCTTCTATATCGTTGCAACAGAAACTGCCTATAGTTTCAAACTGATTTATTTAGTTTGTAATTTTAATTATTATTTTTGTATTAAAAAATAACCCGACTTGTGTTTTATTTATTTTACTTTCATTTTTGAATTCAATACGCATATCGGTATCGGTATCGCCGATATTTTTATAAGAGCATCGGTATCGGTAAAGTAGCGGCAAAAAGGCGTATCAAGGCATTCATAATTATTATGCGCTATAATCGATGAGGAACAAATTATAAACAATGTCAGTCCTAGCAAATTCAGCGCACAGCGACCCAAATAACAAAACACATGTAAAAAAGAATTTTGCAATAATGGGTATGATGATTTGATTAAAGTCTATTAAGAGGCATTTAATAATTATTTAAAATCATATAGTATCCGTAGTTTATAACACCATAATTACATAATAATAATAACAAAAGCAAAAACAATGTATAAACACCTAAACCATGACATCATTGTATTATACGACATAATGTTACACTAGGATACAATGTTCAAATTTACTTTCTATTATTATAAAGACACCTATAAATGAAAAATTTTCGTTTACCTTATTTTTGTCAAAAAAAATTAAAGCTCCCAACCCTAGACACATGTCATCAAGTCGCATTTCACGTCGACAGAGCCAGTTAGATAGCCATTTCACGTCGCCGTCGAATCCCGCCCATTCCTTTTGAAAGTTTTATACCTCGTTCTACGCAAGATTGTTTTAGTAAAGGGCTCGAAACAATGAAGTGGGTTGACAGGCCATTTAAAAGCATGAGCGAAAAGTCTGTAAATTTTGAAACATGCTCCTATTACGAAAACGAATTTCACGAACAAAAGTAGCTAAAACTAAATAGCAAAGTGAACTTCAAATTAAGATTAAGTTAGCAGACAATTAAAAGTTTGTAAAGTGGTTGAGAGCTGGAGCATTAAGCAATAGTAATAAACCATTCAAGCAGCTTCATGTTTAAAAATTGATCGCAGTCGGGAATCCTGGTTTTAAATTAACGGAGGAAAAGTGTTTTTCAAAATAACTTACGAAAAACACAAATTGTTAGTTTGCGCTAATGCGCGATCATTGGTCTCATACCATTCACCTAATATAATAATAATTTATTAAACTTTAAGTTGTAGTACATACAGAAAAAAAATCTTACATGAGATAGCAATAACATTAGGTAAAAACACTAGTGAGGGTGACGTTCTGTCCTCCTTGCTAGACTAGTAATAATACTAATATCCTTGCTAGACTAGTAACAATACCAGTAATAATATTAGTACATAACAGTAGCATATATGTATTAGTAGAGAACAGAACGTCACCCTCACTTGTGTTTTACCTATTTTTATTGCTATTTCATGTAAGATTTTTTTCTGTATGTACTACAACTTAAAGTTTAATAAATTATTATTATATAAGGTGACTGGTATGAGACAAATGATCGCGCATTATATATTATCGCATCGCATTAGCCTCACTATTATAACTACAAGCAGACAAAAGTCCGTAGCTGGACATAGGCCTTCCCTATACCCACAGATAGCCTCACATCACAAAGATTGCCTCATAGGGAGGATGTTGGCAATAGTTTCCACGCTTGACAGGCGGGCCGGCAACCACAGTTTTTATTTTAAATTATTTTTTTGTTATAAGGAAAATATTGCCGGCCAACTACTGTTTTAGTTTAACTCTGTCGTCTTTTAGAGCAAATGCCGTTAATACACGACAATAATCTATATCTGTAGAATATCGAATATCTATCGCAATAAATATATCGGATAATTTCGAACGTCATTACAAATACAAAACAAAATCTTTTAAAGTAATTTAATAAGAGACAAGCAGTTATTGAAATTCTTTGTTCATAAGTTTTTTTTATATTATTATTATTAAGAGGATAGAGTAAGTCAGCTCAAATTCTAACTTCGTCCCCACTTGCCCGCGCGTCGTATGCTATGTACCGACATGTTTGTTAATCACTAATACTGTAAGTAGAAAGGTCGTTAGACACTTATTTCATTAGGTTTATCATATTTATGCCTGTTTCTTAACGCCAAGCCAGCCGCTTCTTATTTTTATTACGTTTATTTCCCATTTTAATTTTACGTCGTCATGTTGCGTAATATGTATTCTCATCGTAAGCGACACAACTTCTCCCTTCAAAAGCCGGAGCGATACTAACGAGGCGACAGGAATCAAGCTTACGCGCCGATAGTTTAGGTAATTTCTTTTTACAGTGAAAATAATGGTATTTAAAAAAAGTAAATAACTTAAGCACTGCTTTATAGTTAGTTCAGTTAGTATGCAAAGTTCCATGATCTTATTTAAAGTATTTTATGAATAACAGCGGTTTATTGTTTATTTTGGAGGTAACTTTGGATTTTTTTTCTATCGAGAAAATTTTACGGAATCGTGTTTTCGTCTAACATAGTCCTTAACATTAACCTCAACTTTACTATATATTTATTTCAAAATTAATGCTGCAATACTTTCGGCATAACGGAGGATCTTGCTAAGCCATTTGAGATTATATTTCCCCTTAAATAGTATGTAAATAATTGTATATAGATAAATTACAGCTATTGATCAGTTTTTACATACTTTTTGCCTCCTTCTAAAATCACGTATTAATTTCCATGGGTGTCGTGGGTTCGGTCTTTTCCTTATAAACATGATGTAGGTAATTGATTATTATTGCTGAAGTTCCAATATTGAACACAAAAACTATATTTATTAGTTATTATTATTTGAGACAAAAGTTTTTCACATTTTTTTTCTTACAACTGATATAAGTGTCGCTTAACACCTTTCAAGGCTATGTGAGAAACATAACTGCTAATGAAACGTACCAGACGAGTACATCATTAGCTTGTATATACTATGTATGTATGAGCAATAAACCAGCTGAAGTTACTTAGAGTAAGTTCTCTAAATTTGGCCAACTCCCATAATATGGACCATAGTAATATTCTGCAAGATGGCGCTGCTATCAAATCGAAGTTAGCTGCAATGGAGGGCCTAGCCTCTAGTGTGAGAAATGTTACTCGTTTTCATGCCAGCCATCTTCATATGGTGGACTTTAATTATTAAATTGTTTTAGTCTAGACGTAATATACCCGGACATATTATATTGCCACCTTGGTGATTTTGTCACTAGATCTGGTGATTTTTGAGGGCTCTTAGCGATATTTTTTATCCTTTAGCGACTATTTATTTTTTAGCGATTTTTGGCGATTTTTCATTCAGAAATTTGACAGCACTTATTTGCGATGGAAATCGTTCTCTTTCTGGACTTAGTACATGTTCGTAGAATCCCAGACGCTGTAATTTTATAGATATTGACGTTAATCTTTTATCATTCGTTATCGTAGACTAGTATATATAGTGATCTGTGATTCTTTAAAGTGTCCTTGTAGTCGATCAATCGATGTTAATGTTTTATCATTATTTAAAGTGGGTAGGAAATTGCACGTGCTCGGTGAAAGAACAGTAAAAAAATGAGTTAAAGAGACTGTCCATTGTATCGTACCATCGTACAGTGGTCCCGTTTTCGCGTTTCATACAGGTTGGATTTTCGAAAATCAAAACGTCTGTTTTGCTAATTTTATTTCAGATTCTTATTTGGAAGCCTCTATTAAGATCGCATATTTATCGCTGTGTCGATGGAATTGATAAAACGTACTATAATTAATGACTTACTTTTTCAATGTATGGAAAAAATATTCAAACCCGATTTTCTTCAATATACGAAAAAACGTGTCGGTGAAAAATCTAACTTTTAATAACTTCTTTTTTAATTACATACATGTAATACATGTAAAGTACTTAATTTTAATTAAAAAAAATAACGAGAACAAGTGGTTTTTTCAATTCAAATTTCCAAAATATGGCGACATTTTATTCTGGATCTAGTTACAAGATAATTTTTGAGGTGGCAACTCTGCTTGTCTCGCAGCGTCTGGTCAGTGAAGTGAATTGTAGCAGAGCTGCATGTACGAACGTGCCAGCAGCAGACATTTTGAGATTTTAGCGCTGTTTGATGTAATTTTTCGGCAAGTTTTGTAACATTATTATTGCTACAATTACAATCATTATATTTGACTGCCCACATTCAGGAAACGTTATAGTGTGACTAATTATTCATAAATTATCCCGTAGCTGTATCTCATAACGTTATTTTTTTTACGAAATTATGACTTTGACATAGCATTATTTTGTAATATGGATTTTTAAAAATGGACTAGTGGTCAATATATATAGCCA
Organism: Parnassius smintheus behrii; assembly: GCA_036936625.1. Lineage (NCBI taxonomy): Eukaryota > Metazoa > Arthropoda > Insecta > Lepidoptera > Papilionidae > Parnassius > Parnassius smintheus. The sequence continues at coordinate 25,741,513 of JAUPFT010000019.1, read as the reverse complement.
CTACTGCATATTATAAACCTTGTTCACTTTTTGGTTTGTTTTTACAACGCCACGCCACCTAAATAACGTTATTCGTTAACCAACTGGTACATCCATTGCGCGGCTGAAGGGTTTTTACAAAGAAAACGTAAATGTTTTTCTCAAGCTGTTAGAAGAAGCTATGGATAAGTTCAAGTATACACCAAATAAAAATATACAATGTTGATGAGACCGGAATAACTGTGGTGCCTTCAAAAATGCCAGAAATATTGTCCGAAAAAGGTAAAAGACAAATAAATTCTACAACATCAGCTGAAAAAGTTCAATTCAGTAACTTGCGTAGAATGTCAGCGGTTCATAATGCTCCAATCCAGTTCCGATCCATCTAAAGAGTTATCAGACTTCTTATCCGCTGGTCCTTTCACGTCTACGTATTATATGTCCCCAAAACAGTTGTTTCCTGTATCACGTTTAAAGATAAATTCAGTAACTTCAACTCACTCCAAGATGTTGATGTAGGATGGTACGAATGCTCCCCGAACTAATTAATGCCTATAATCTTTTCAATGTCCGTAGTATGTGATTCGTGGGTCTGTTTGGTCATCTATAAGGTTAACTTTACCCCTTTTAAATTCAGCTAAAAGTTGTTGCGCGTGATAGAGCTGGGTACCCTAATGCTGATTGTAACCGATGTAAACTTAATTGTTCGGTTAAACCAAATTTAAAGTCATAATAGATCATAGCGCGCAAATGTAACGGTTAAGATCCTTCGTTTTAAATGAAAAGCGCGGGAAGCGTTGCAGAAAAATTAATAGAACTTTGATTTTTTTTTACATTGAGCAGTTAGCTTATGGAGTTCTATTTTTAAATAAATTAGCTTTTTAGAATCATATAACACGGGTTCGTTTCATTTTTAAATTTCGAGCACCTCAAAACTTATTGAGTGACATACGTACAATGTATACAAAAAAACTGGCAAGAAGGTACCATTCGGGTACCTTCTTGCCAGTTTTAACCAAGTATTTCTTATATTTAAATCAGTTTGCACTTGAATCCATAACTTTCCCGGCGTTTTCATCCTCGTGTTTTTGTATTCGGGATACAACAATGATTTAGATGATAACTAATTATAAAACATAAAAAAGTATCTTATACCTTTGCAAAATCGGCAAAATTCGAAGACACTGTCGAATTTTGCACGTCACGAGTTGAATAGCATGGCGGCTAGCGTTTTCACACGAAAATTTAAAACGGTTGATTAAAAGTAATTTTTATGGCACTATTTGGTTTAAAAAATTATTTAAAAATTGTAGTGGTTCATTATCACTCTAGGATTCATTTAAATCACTTTTTGAAAATGGGTGTAATACCCTATTAGTCAAGATCATTGACATTACAGGAATCACTAATGAGATATTCTGATCTTACCTCATTAATCGTCAGCAAGTAGTTAAGATCGATGAAACACAGAGTGGGCTCAGGGTTGTGTCCTGTGGTAAACCTTCGATTCTGGGGCCTCTAATTTTTCCTATATATGTAAATAATATAAAAGATCTAGGGCTTAAAGAAGACATAACGTTATACGCCGATGACATCGCTTTGGCCATTCTATAGACTCATGTGTGTCCGTCTGTCCGTCATTAAACGCACAAAATAACTTAAATGTTATATTAATGTATCAAAAATAAACCATATACTATTTACAGCATAAAACAAAAAAAAAATAACAAATTACCACACTATTGAAAATAAATAACTAAATTTTAAATAAAGTTGATGAAGAGAAATATCTTGGACTTATCTTAACATGAAAACCACATATTTCTATTATATCCGCATTTAGAATACTTGACTGAAATTTGGAGCACCGCCGCAAAAACAAATATAGAAACACTACAAGTCACAAAATAAATAAATTAAAACATTGTTTAAACATGATTTTCTCCCAGCAACAAATCTACTACATGTATAAAGAATCAAAATTATTAAATATTACTGATGGCTGCCCAGCGCATTACGTTCGTCCAGTAGGGGATCATTTAAACACATAATATCAAGGTAGGTGGATTGGACGCCTTGGCATAGTTTTATGCCCTCCTCGTTCTCCGGACCTAAATCCACTTGACTTATTTTACTGGGGCTGCATAAAAGAATTAGCGTACTTGAAACCAATACAAAATCTAGCGGAACTACGTCGCAAAATAGCTGCAACAGCAAATAGACTCAAGGAAATACGCACGATTGGTGAAAAGAACTTTTCTGAGTTGCCTGTATTCGTGGCGAAGGCAAACAATTTGAACGTTTAATTTAGTTTTAAGAAAAAATATATGTATTACAATATTTATTAGTGTTTCTGTTCTGTATCGTTAACTTTCGGCATAATGCGACAATAGCGGCATCATTAATCATACTTTGATATTTTGTGGTTCGAGTTTTTTATGTTCTAAATTGCTGATAATATTTTTATTGAAAGATAAGTAATAGTGTTGCACTATTTTGAAATCTTATTTAAATGGGCCATTTTTTGCCAATAGTATAGTTAATTTTTTTTAAAGACAAGGCGTCAAAGTTATCCATTGAAACGTTTTTAACCATGACTTAATTAAATTAAACTTTATTTTTTTTGTACTAAACTCACAATATTAATTATTGGATTTGTGACTCTAACCAATAGTATATTTATTTAGGATTACATTAAAAACATACTTGAAAATTTTCGAAATTTGTGATTGCAGTACCTACATATGTGATCAGATGTGTTGATTTTAAACATTTTCAAAAGTATACCTATTATCACTTAACCAAGTAACATGACTTAATAAATAAAGATGTACATACTCAAATAACATTCACAAAGAAACAACAAATACAAACTAGTAGACTAGACTAAGACGTGCAAACCACCTTCGCCTCTTAGCCCCACGATCTATAATTGCCAAAAAAAATTATGTTCGAAGGTACGAAATTGTGTAACCAATCAATGCCAAATTTTAAAAAGCACTTAAAATGCTCTTTAAGAGGGTAGAGTAAGTCAGCTCAAATTCTAATTTCGCCCCCACTTCCCCGCGCGTCGTATGCTATGTACCGATATGTTTGTAATCACTAATACTGTAAGTAGAAAGGTCGTTAGACACTTATTTCATTAGGTTTATCATATTTATGCCTGTTTCTTAACGCCAAGCCAGCCGCTTCTTATTTTTATCACGGTTATTTCCCATTTAATTTTAAGTCGTACTGTTGCGTAATGTATATTCTGATCGTAAGCGACACAACTTCTCCCTTCAAAAGCCTAAGCGATACTAACGGGGCGACAGAATTCAAGCTCAAGACGCCGATAGTTTAGGTTATTTCTTTTTACAGTAAAAATAATGGTATTTTAAAAAAAGTAAATAACATAAGCACTGCTTTATAGTTAGTTCAGTTAGTATGCAAAGTTTCATGATCTTATTTAAAGTATTTTATGAATAAAGGCGGTTTATTGTTTATTTTGGAGGTAACTTTGGATTTTTTTTCTATCGAGAAAATTTTACGAAATCGTGTTTTCGTCTAACATAATCACTAACATTAATCCTCAACTTTACCATATATTTATTTCAAAATTAATGCTGCAATATTTTCGGCATAACGAAGGATCTTATATATTTCCCCTTAACATCTAACTTAAGCGCACCTTGGTTTTACTTCTCGTACTAATATCTATTACGTGGTTTTACTATTTCACATGTCGCTTGTAGCTACGCTTGGTCTTTGTAAGGTGCGCGTCCAAGCATTATCTGCTCCTTTACTATGTAAGTTTTATACAAGTAAGGGGAATCCGGGAGACTTGCCCAGGATGCGGAGACTTGACTCATATCTCTCTATAAAAATGCTTCTAATTTTTTTACCTGCGCGTTATATAAAAATACAATTAGACATAAATGTAGCTACTATAATACGGTATCGCAAAAATGTATAATCGATTCTCTAAACTCTGATGAACAAAAAAAAATGATGTTTTATGTAAAAAGCGGTTCAACTCTCTCCGACTCCCCCTACTCTGTGCATTGTATTTTGTTTATCGTATAGAACCAAAAATAGCTTTAAAATCGCTATTGAATGTGATTGAGTGAAATGATTGGATATATAAGTGTACGCCTAGGATATGATAACTATTTGTTTGTGTGTATTTAAACTTTCTCATGTAAGTGAATTGTTGTAAATTCTTATGAGAAATAAAGATATCCTAAACCTTAGCAAGATTTTTCTTAGTACCTACGATGTGAGCACATGCTTCTTTCAAAGCAGAGGTTGCATTAGCCACGGCGAGATTCATCGGTTGTCTTTGTAAAACTTTCCGCACTTGGTGAACATAAATAAACCAATAACATACATCCGTTTTGTATTTAGTCCAACACGTCCTATTAACACAACATGCTGTCCTGTGAGCACATGCAACTAAACAGATAGGTGTTAATAGTTCAGGAAAGAATGCTGTTACTTAATTAAGTTATTATACTTAATTAAGTTGAACTACTATATTTCGCGTGCTAAAATTTAGGTGTCAACATAAAAGAAGTAGGCAATGACAGTTTTACTTTTTATTTAACTATCGCAGAATATCATTGCTTTGGTTTTTGAAGTAAAACTTCTTAGGCCAGACTTGATGGTGACTCAGATATTTTTTCAAACGGAAATAATTCTCTAAAATCTGGGGTTTTTGTCTATCAATGAATCTAATAGTCCGTTTACGCAGGTTCCGTTCCGCATCTAAAAGGCAGTTAGTAGTAAATAACTGTTCCGAATCATCTAGATTGGGAACAATTATTTGTAGGCCATACAATACTTCTTTCGTGCGCGATTCGTAACCCCGACCCTCAGCGCCGGGACTTAATGCTAAGCCATTGCGCCACGAAGCCGTCACCATTTTTGCAGGCTGGATTTTCAATCTTTGACTTTTTTATTAAAGTTTATACACCTTGTACCAGTATCTCCTAAAATATATTTAAAATACGTAAATAAAAACAAGTTCTATTTTAAGTTTTTAAACCATAGCTACTTTGATATACTAAAAATGAAAAACTAATATAGGGAAATTACTTTTGTCTCAAATTTTAAGCCTTTTGTATAAACGAACATATTTGGAAAATATACTCTGTTACGTCTGGCTAAGACGAAAACGTAAAAATAAAGTAGATGTATTTATAATTATCAGAGTTGATTTTATTTTAAGAGTTAGAACTTTACGAACAGAAGAAAGCAATGCCAGGAAGGATCTAGGCTGTTTTATTCAAACACTTCAATATTTAAAAAAATATTGATAACATAAATGATATTTCATGATTAATAATCTCCTAGGTGCGGTTTTCTCGACCTTCCAAATTGAGTAGGGTAGGACCATTAAAATGGTCTGTTATAAATATAGCGAATATTGCAGGAAAATATTAGAGAAAATCATATTACGTATGTCCGCATTTTATTAATAGGATAGGGTAACAAACTAGCGCACAGTCCACCTGTTGGTAAGTAGTTGCTGCGGCCCATAGACATCTACATCTATCCTCGATTACAAATCAAAATGCAGACGCGTTGTCACCCGTGAGGACTAAGATGGAATGCCTCGTTTCCAGTAAAAAGGGTCTCCGGTTCTCTACACTCACCATACGAAACACAGCAGCATTAAGCTACTATTTCACGCTGGTATTCCGTGAGAGCGTGGTCTTTCCCCGGTCGAGCCGACCCATTCGTGCTACAACTATACTACTAATAATCTGGCATGGCTCTACCACGTATAAAACGCATTACATAATATAATATTCCAACTCTCTAACTCTCCGCAATTGTATTGGGAGATTGTTTATTCGAGATGAATGAATGTGTATGTGAGATAAGGTTCCGATTGTTTGTGTTAAGTATTGAAATTAAATTAATACTAATGAATGAGATTACACGTAAAACCAGTTCACAAATTTCATTAAATTAACCTTGGAATATATATTTATTACGACATAAGCAACGGCAGTTTTCACTTTTCACGCATCTGTTACTTTTGTGGATGGGGCCGCCCACACTGGAATTGACATGACAGTGAGAATGATAATGTGTATTTTAACAAACCCAAGCTTAATCGCATCTCACTCACTCGTTAGCCTATTTGTCTGAATTGACTGAATGTATCGGTACGCCACCACAAATCAACTAGTCAATACCTGATTTCAAACCACGCTTTTAAGCACATGTTAGTTGTTGATCGGAGACCGATTGCAAATTGTATTGGTTTTCTAGTGTATTATTCAAGTAAATATGGTCTATGTGGAAACAAAATTAAAAAAAATCATATAATTAGGTAGATCCAAAAAAAAAGCTCGTACGTACGTATTTAGTTAATAGGATTATTAACACTGCAAAATTCCAAAATTTTATATTTTATAGGAAGTTGCTGATAATCAAAATACATCATAATTGTATTATAATCTAATTTAATTTTAATTCAAATATTCACGAACTTTTGAGTCGATAGGTTATGTAGATTTAAAATAATGATTTGCAGATAATTCAAGTGTAAGATACGCCTCCTATTGGCGACACGAATCTTTTACACAATACATTGTCTCGTTACAAAAAGATGGGAAGAAATTCTTCTCACGATACCTACGCTCGCACCTCAAAAGAAGCGGCGGAAGATGGGAAACGAATTCCTAATAGTTTATTTTTTACATTTTTTAATGTGTTTATTGTAATGAAAATCCAAAAATACACGAATATACAATATAAAGAAAGATTTTCAAATGAAAACGTGTGACGGTGGTGGTTTGAAACAATATGAAATGGATTGAACCAATATAACGACGTCAACGTAGCTAATTCCATTGTAAGTATAATATAACTCAACAAATAAGATATGTTGCTTAACGATTTACAAAAAATATTATATTGAGGGTTGTTAATTTTGTAAACATGGGTCGTACACAATGTACGAATTTCATGATTTCCCTTATTTAGAAAGTAATAACAATTCAAGTTTCGTTTTTTAATAAGAGAACAACTGTTTATACATATTTAACTAAACACACGAGCCTTACACCTAACCTTTCCTAATAAAAAGGTTAAATTTATACCTAGTTATAGTGAAAAGGAAAATTATTTAACAGTATACTAAGACAGTAAAAGATGTTTCAGTAAGAATTCGGATTTATAATAACAGTGATTCCAACAATATACAAATGATAAAAGGGGAAACACAATGCTTTGATCTTGTCATATAATATTAATCCGGGAATGGGGAAGGGTATAACAATTTACCGCCCTTCCCTTCAACACCTCCCTTGGGCAACACCGGCCGACACAGCATCGTCAATTGTTCAAATTTGTAAAGTAGCTACATCACATAATAATAAAGCTAGTAATAATTCAATATTCGTATTAGTTGTTGATAACTTAATAAATCTGTGAAAACTTTGCTAGTTAATGCTTTATTTAACATTATTATATTACAATAACAACGTCCCTCCAGACAGAATTTGGGTCACGGCGTCGTATCCACGGAATACGGAGACTAGCCATCTCCGTACGACAGGATAATATGCGCACTTTCTAAACCCCTTACTCGTATAGTACGATGGGACGGTAATTCAATACGACCGGTGAAAGGTCAGGAGCCAGCCTGGCGACTTATGTACTTCCGAAGCAAGAGGTTGGAACGCTGCAAACTTCCTAACTCCGGAATTCTACTTAGAATTTCTTAACAGAAAAACTCCGTTACTGGTTTGATCCGACCCAGGATTCGAACAGCAGTCACACTTACGATTACTAGGTCAACAAGGCAGACACTTTCAAGATGAAATGTTTTATTTACTGTAATTATACTGGTTCTCTATACCCTTCAGACCGGAGCACAGCAGTACAAGCTATGCCATTTGGCGAAAGAAATAGGCAAGAGGCTAGATGGGCTTCGTGAACTTTTTTATTGAATTAGGATAACAAACGAGCACACAGTCCACCTGATGGTAAATGGTTGCTGTGACCCACTGACATCTATCCTCGACAACGAATCAAGGTGTAGATGCGTTGTCACCCGTGAGGACTAAGATGGAATGGCTCGTTTCCAGCAAAACGGGTCTCCGGAACTTACCATACGGAACACAGCAGCATTGAGCTGCAAATTTATGCTGGTATTCTGTGAGAGCGTGGTCGAGCTGACCAATTCCTGCTACAACCAAACTACTTATATAGCTGCAACATGGCTCTACCACTAAGTCCAATCCATTTTAGATTAAGAATGAAAATCGCAGGTGCGATATCATCGCTGAGGAGTAAGATATAACGCCTTTTTCACCGGCTCGGGATGTCAGACTTGTACGAAATAGCTAGTCACCAAATTGCTACGTATTCGCTAGTAAACAATGATAAAGATACAAGTATAATTATATATTCATTTTCACATGTATATAAGATGGTCAGAAAAATAACACACACACATCAGAATAACTAATTAGTATCGTATCGTTCGTATTTCAGTATTTTACATTACGGGATTTTACATTAATACATACAATAATTACATTTTACATTATTCAGCCATGTTTAGATTTTTTATAGAAAAAAATTTGAGATACAAAATAAAATAAAGAAGTAAGTTTGTGACGAGGGTGACACTGAAAGTTCTTAGAAAATAAAAAACTGAAAAAAAAACTAGCAAGTTATTAGTTTTACTATATGTTTCCAAAATAGTGTCCATTTACAACAATACATCGCTGTATCCGATGGAACCACTGAGAAAAGCACTTTACCCACTCGCCCTTAGGGTTCTGAAACGACGACATTTTGAAACACAGCCACTGCTTTCTCGGCGTCCATAAAATGTTTGACGAGATCGTTTCTCCCGAACATTTTCCAAGACAAGTGGCAAACAATTTTTAGTATACCACTCTGCAGTAACTGTTTTTAGATCCAGTAAAACAATTGTTGCGTAATGACCCGTCCTTCCGAAGAACGAGGCCACCATCTTTTTTCCCACGCTTCGACCTCTCTTCACTTTAGTTGGCAACTCCTCGGAAGGAAACACCCAGATAGCAGACTGTCTCTTAGTTTCAGGATCATAACAATGAATTCAGCTTTCGTCACCCGTAAGTATGTCGAACACATGCATTTGAGTCACCTCCGTTAAATCTTTGAACCATTTCACGACACCAATCAACACGACGGAGTTTTTGGGCCTCTGTCTAATTATGAGGTATCCGTCGGGCACAAAGCTTCCTGACCGCTAAATGTTCATGAAGGATTTTATGCACTTTTACTCATACCGATGCCTAAGCTGGTCCGAATCTGCTGATAAGTCACTCTTTTGACAGTGTCTATCATACGCCGCAAAACACTGATGTTATCTTCAGTCGTCGCCGTAGAAGGTCATCCTTCACGCAAATCCTCGGTGAGATTAGTGCGACCTTGTTTAAACTCATTAAACCAGTTGAATACAGTGGCACGACATGGGAGTTCATCGTGAAAGGTCAATCGAAGTCTTAACTTTTTTGTTGACTTCAATGAATTATCAACTATTTTTAAAGAACAGTTGACACAAACGGGATGGCTTTATATAAATTTAAGTAAACTGATATCGAGAGTAACCAACTGACCTAGTTTCGAGTACCTGATGTTTTAGCTCGCAGCTTGTCAAACAAGTAATTAACGCTGAACGGCCGCAGTGCAACAATATTGGTTTACTTTGTCTATTACGCTCCAATATCAGAAAGCTCACAAATACTACACTTACGTAACAACCAATCAGCGTACAAATGTGAGCAGAAAACACAAAGACCTTCGCTACGTTGTTAATGAGTTTCTCATTACCGTTAGCGAAGTTTTGTTTACTGACTGTTATATCGTAATCACAAACCGCTCGCTAACCGTCAATTACAGATACTCGTGATTAATTTACGTGAAATAGGTTAGTTTTGAGTGGCAAAGTCATTAATATCAATATTCCTATCACATAGATTCCCCATACCTAAATACTCTTGATGTATATGTAACAGTCATAAGGTATAACGCCCAGTTTTCTCATAAACAGTCTACTTAATAGGTGGCTGTTGTGACCAATAAACATCTACATCTCTCCTCAATTAAGAATCAGAATGCAAATGAGTTGTCCTCACTTAAGACTAAGAGTGCCTCGTTTCCAGTAAAAAAGGTCTTCGATTCTCTACACTTACCATTAGAGCATTAAGAGGAGCATTTAGGTGATCCTGCCCCGGTTGCTCCGACCCATTCGTGCTACAACTATAATATAAGTGCAGCGCGGCTCTACCACGTTTACCCCGTTTAGGTACGTTTAAAAATGTAAAATTTAATTTATACTCAAATTAACAAAATTATTTGGCTATTTTTCTCTTTATCTTAAACAATAACAATAAAGTTTTATACTATAACATAGTGATCATATTATATTTTTTGTTTTACATCTTAAACTTTGTTTGTCAATAAAATTGATAAAATGGCAAAGTCGTTGTCTTGGAACTTGTTAAAGAAACTTTCTATTCCTCAGTGTAATCCTGAGCGCGATCTGACTTAGCTTGTTTTCAGGCAACAGGAAGTTATTACCGCCAACATCATCAATAATACAGTGACTTTATTTTTATACCGCAGTCGTCATTGACGTATTTCCGTGACCGGTGCGGAGCCTCCTTCAACAGTTGGTGCAACGAGGTATCATAAATAAAATTAATAAATCTAATCGTAATTCATGGACAAAATGCATCGCATTTAGATATTAAACGTAGGTTTTTAATAAGTTTAAAACAATACAAAGGTTTTTTAAAAATAAAGCAAAATAATGCAAAACGCTCTATATAAGTGACAGAAATAGTATTACTAATTAACAACAAAGTTATAAATAATAATGAATGTTCATCTATGCATTACACATATATTTATATAAAATATCACAAACAAATCCGAGAGCTTGCTCATAATATACCTTGCTGCATTTGGTCATACTGACTCATAGTGCCCTGCAGCTGATCTCTTTCTTTTAAAACATTTGTGTAATCTGTAACTTAATTAATAACATTACTAATACTTCCTTTAACAACTCCTGGTAAGCTTGAAATGCTTGTTTAGGATTGGTTCACGACATAAATCGAACGGCGCTTTCGAAGCCAGGACCTTTAGAGTTAGCGGTGCGCACTCTGCCATTAGGCTACTGTCGCTTAAAAATTAATTATGTTTATACTTTGTTTCTTATAAACTTTTCTTTAGAGTTTTCCGTTTGTTACGGAAAACTATTAATTGAATGTCATACTCATAATAAAAAATACACCGAAAACACACACATCTCGTATAATCGTCTGTTGGTGTTTAGCCCAATGATATTATTATGAAATAAATAAACAACATAAAAAATCACATTAAAACCTAATTCAATCATTATAAGGATTATATAGATATTATGTTCGAGAATATGAAATATGTAATTTTAAGCCTCACCTTTTCGAACAAAAGAGCATAAATAAATGGTAGGTACTAAAACATAGCGGCTCAAACATCGGTTATTACAAAAATAATGAAATAGGTTTTAAATGATAAATGAGTGGGTGAATGCTCCGCAGTCGCAATGTGACCCCGTTCTGACGTTAATCAACTCAATTTGGGAACATAGCTGTCATGTACCCGCTTGTGTATTCTGTCGGGGCTGATATTTACAAACGCCTGCCCCAATGAATTGCTACGACAGTAATAGTTTTAAATGGATTGAAACGAATCATTTCTCCGCTGAGTATAAAAACTTCGTGTGAGTATTTTTGTGGATATTTAAATTTTCATCGCATATTCACTGCGATTTACGTAAAACATAATAATTTATCTACATTATTTTATTTACAAACAGAGCGTTGTTTCAATAAATTTTTAAATTAAAATAAGTGAACACTGTCATGCATATCTCGCCTAAAAACAAATATTTTGTATACAACTTCTACATTTACTTCCTGCAGTCAGTTCGTGTGTTTTAGCAAAGTAAACTTATTTACTTAATGCCGATCTCAGTTTTTAAACAAGAAAATTGTACAAATATAATATTTAAATTAAACCTAAAGATCAGTATACCTATAAAAAGATAAAGTTCCAATAATCACTTTTAGCAGTTAAGCGTTCGTAATATCAATTATAAAGTGTGGTTCAAAACTTTAAAGGTTACTTTTTAAATTCAAAAATTGATTAAAAATAGGTGTCACTCCATATGCTCGATTATAATTATAATGAATGCTATAAGTAGTATTAAAATGTAAGTAAATACAAAGGATAATCTTCAATGCAGATATCTATATACGCATACCATACGTCCCCATCTATTTACGCGTTATAATATATTTACGCATCCCATGCTGATTTAATTTCTCATAACTTCAAAATTAGCGAGTACACTTTCACAAAGGTCCAACATCAACAATTATAATATTTATTTAATAATCCAGTTATTCCTGTTTATAATCATCCATCTTGTTCCCATACAAATTCGATTAAATACTAACTGTCACATTCCAATTACCTGTTCGTTCGGCAATGTACCTATTGAGTTTGGCACCTATGCGAAACCAAATAAAATATCGGCGATCGGTTTCAACGTTTGATATACATTAGTGGTCACCTAGTAGTCTAAACTTGACCGTTATTCATTTAATTTTTAAGTTTGTACATTAAGCAAGACGAATTTCACTTTCTACTGCATATTAATATATAAAACACAGATATCTAACATTCAAAGTATAATCATAATTCTTAGAGCTTTCTGCCACAAAATAGAGATGTTCCCTCTAGTACTAAATAAGGTAACTAGTGCGTAGACAATGACATCAATTAACACTTAATACATAAGGCCACCTTCAAACCACGCGGTTTGTATATGTAAGGAAAAACTTACACATTGAATTCTTAAATAGATATAACAACCACTTGACACAGTGGTTAGTGTAACTCCTGTATAACTAACTACTGTATCATGGGTAGTAAGTTCAAATATTAAGCGGAGCCAAAATCAATTTAAATTTAAGAAAATTTAGTAGTAGACGTGTTGTTATGGTGCCGACAATGTAGCGCGAAGATAGGTACGACAACCGATAGCACAAATAGATTCCTGAATGGCAGGCATGTACCGGTAAGCGAATTATCGGGCGGTCCCTCATTTAATAAAATAACGTAGTAAGATATGCAGGAATTTAATGAATGCACGAATGCTCAGTACCATGTTTTGTGGCAATCCTTGGAGTAGATATTTGTCCAGCAATATGTTAAGCATTAAATAATGATAAACGCTTGTTTTGTCTTGAAATACACTGCACGCACTATTGAAAAAGAAATATTTGAAAGCACACCAAACACAGCTTATTCAGTCAATCTGTCAGTAATTACTTGTTGGCAACATTTCAAAATCCTTTGCCGAAAATCTCTACTACTACTTGCGGCTGTTTACTTCTACACACAGATTATTAAGTTTAAGCAATTTTCCTTGGAATAATTAAACACCTATCTTCTTAGAGTAATTCATAAACCTATGATAAAGTATATTCTAAGTCAATGAAATAATTACATACATAGCTTATCTCCTATGCTAGTACTTAGTATGCGACATCGGCGACATGAACGCTAAGAAACGACATAATCTATCCTAGCGTCACGTCAATTGTGCGTTTGACATTGACAAAATGAACGTAATCGATGTATGTTTTATTTCATATTATTATTTTAATGTAGTTACATATTTTATATTAATTTTAGCTTTCTTTTCTTCTCCATACAAACTTTAACTATGCACTTCAGCTCTCCGTTTTTTTTACGCGTGCGCGCCCTCCTCGAACATTTTCGCGCGTGTCTAGAAATTGTTTTTTTTATTTAACCTAATTAATAATGGAAAAAAACGGATGTAATATGGCACGTAATATGGCATCATTTATATGGTGAAGTATATAATCAAATGTTGCTATAGACATGCGAAAGTAGTTGAAAAATTTATTTTCGTGCTCCCGTAGCTTTTTTTTTAATAAGATAGGGTGACAAACGAGCACACAGTCCACCTGATGGTAAGTGGTTGCTGCGGCCCATAGACATCTACGTCTATCCTCGATTACAAATCAGAATGCGTTGTCACCCGTGAGGACTAGATGAAATGCCTCGTTTCCAGTAAAAAGGGTCTCCAAGCTACTATTTTACGCTGTATTGTATATGTATTTGTATTTTGGGCACGAAATATGCTTAAAAAGTGGTACTAATTAAATCAAATCAAATAACCTTATTCGTGCAGACTTAAACAAAGCACAGAACGTCAACATAACATAATAATAATAATCGTTACTTAGTGTTCAGAGAAAATAGCTACGACGAAACACATCTTTAGCGAATTTATGTTAAGAATAACTTATTAAATTTTACAACTTTGAAAATAAGATTTTATAATATGTGTTAAACTGTGTGTGTTAAAGACATTATTACCAAACATCTTTTTCCACAAGGCAGTCATTTACTGTATAATATGCATTCCTTATGAGCAACTCTTTTACATTTTTTTAAAATGTTTAAAGGTACGTTTACTTTCTCTTTTTAGGGTTCTGTAGTCAACTAGGAACCCTTATAGTTTCGCCATGTCTGTCAGTCCGTCTGTCCGTCCTCGCTTAATCTCTGTGACCGTTAGCACTAGAAAGCTTAAATTTGGTACCAATATGTGTATCAATCACGCCGACAAAGTGGTAAAATAAAAATTGGAAAAAAATGTTTTATTAGGGTAGCTCCCCTATATGTAAAGTGGGAAGTGATTTTTTTTTTAATTTCAACCCTAACGTGTGATATATTGTTGGAAAGGTATTTAAAAATGAATAGGGGTTTACTACGATAATTTTTTGATAATGTCAATATTTTGGAAATAATCGCTCCAAAAGTAAAAAACAATGTGTCCCCCCCTCTAACTTTTGAACCATAAGTTTAGAAAATATGAAAAAAATCTGAAAAGTAGAACTTTATAAGGAATTTCTAGGAAAATCATTTTGGACTTGGATGGAAAGTCGGAGCGCCTGCCGCGGAGGTGCAATGTTGCACGCTCTATGTTCGCGCACGTACCCACTACCGGGAGCTGTTGCAGGAGCGCGGAGCGCTGCTGGACCGCGAACATAATGGATACTCACCTTTAAACTCATAAGTGGGAACACTTATTGTGATGGACGGGAAACTACGGAACCCTACACTAAGCGTGGCCCGACACGCTCTTGGCCGGTTTTTTTTTTTAGTTATTATCTTATGATTTGAGATAGTGTCTTATTGAAGAAGCATACACATCTTTAAGCAAAGGAGTTTCTTACTCTCTTCAGTCTTAAGGAACAAATTAGTACAATATTTTTCCTTTGCGCATTGTAACATATTATAGACAGTCATATAGTCACTAAGCAATTTCCTCCCTTCTCCGCTGTATACTTATTTGTTCATGTGGGCGTACTATATTGTGTGAACAATAAGTCACTTTTTTTGAAACATATTGCTTATTATCAGGAAAAAAACCTAAATAAAAATGTATGTGATTAAGAATCTAATTTAATGCCTATCGAACGGTAAAGTTGTTTCCTGATAATATTTTTTAATCTCCTTTAATATGAAATAATTTAAAACGCCATTGGATAAATCATTTAATTGAGTGTTTGCCTTGTGTGCGTTACATTTTGCTCTGAGCAATAATCTTTCAAGAAGTATAAATTTCTCGCGCATCAAAATCGTGTCTACAATACGAAATTTTGTTAAACCTTACTCATCATATAAAATCAATATTATCACCTTTTCTGAACTTCCAATAATAGTAATTTGTGACTAAGAATAGCGATCACTTTAGCGAAACACAAAAGGAGCAAACGCAAATTGTTACGTTTTCTCTTATACAAACAAATCTGCTACTAAATCAGGTAGGTTTATATTTAAATATATATGATATACGATGATAATAGAAGATTCAAATTTTAAAAAAAAGAAAATTTTCCCGTTTAGTGGCGGCGAAAGAACATCCACTAGTACGTATCGTCCCGCAGGTGTCGTGAGAGGCGACTAACGAAAGACTGTGGTTACCAACCCGCTTGCCAAGCGTGGCAACTATGGCAAAATTCCTCCATAAAGCAATCTATGTGGGAGGCCTATGTTCAGCACTCAACAGTAGACTTATAGGCTGTAATGGAATGGAATAGAATGAATATTATTATTGTATAAAAGAGCAAGGGTAACAAACTTTTGCATAAGCCAGGATGTTGCTTTTTTTATTTAACATATACAAACGTGTTCATTAAAGAATCCAGTTGTAGGAGTGTTGTCAACCCTGAAGAACTAAGTTCGAATATCTGACGTAATTGGTATACATACCTACTTATAGTTCACCCATACTGGTTTTCTGTCATGACACATTTCTGTCTTGCTACGTAATGGTTGTACATAAAAGTAAGTGACATAATATACAATATATTTACACACGCACGCATATAACGAAAAAAAACATGTGTGCAGTTCACATGTGGTAGAAGTGAAACCTTCAAATGAAATAAAAATATTTCACTGCAAAGGGCTTATTTAATATGATCATTTTCAACCACAAGTGCGGCAAAAATATAAGATAAAGTTTCATTTTATAGCATTATATATTTATGTAACAATCATTATTTTTAGACTGTGATTTTATAAAATTGCTTTGTAATAGCGCCATCCACTTCACCACTTCATGAAGTGGATGGCGCTATTAACTTTATAACTTGGTAAAGTCATTTTATCTAATAAAAGTTGATTAACTCTCAAAGTGGTACATAAGATAGGCATAAGATGATATAAACATAAATATTAGCTTTCTACACTGTATTCTATCTCATTTTTGATATATACGTTTGTCTCTTTTTACTGTCGCTTTTTCGTTTCATCCAGTTTCAAATGACAACGATGCTAAAGAAGTTTTTACTTCAAAAGTTACAAGACGTCGTTGCTAAAAAAGTTAGATAAAAACGAATGGATTGTATTTTGGTAAGATAATAGTAGAAACTACTACACAGACTAAATAAATAATGTTATTAATTAATATTATTTTTGATATTGTAAACCAACCTGACTAGAAACAAAAAACAAACCAACATGATTTATCACTTGTCCACTCAAATTTGCTTTAAAAAAGAATCTACTCTCACAGTTCAATTCCATATCAACGTGTAGGGCCCGTCGACCGCATTCCGCTGACAGGAGAGAACGAAGAGTAGTTAAACAAAATAGGTCACGATCGAATCCGAGTCCAGTATCAAGCGAGTACAGGCCGACGCTGCGAAAAGTACTAAATGTGAATATCGACGGACGGACGGAATTATAACATCCGTTCGGCCGACGCGACGCGACGCGACGTGGATAGTCAGTAATATCATTAGGGTATACATTTATTGGGTTATATTGATGCCAATGATACTGCAGCACATTGCTGATAGTAAATACGCAAAGTTTAAAATTTTATATTTATAATATTAATACAAATATTTTACGACATATTTTCGTATTATACCAGGTGTCTCAAAAGAAAGTTCACATTTAAATCTTTTTTTAAAAGAAAAGTCTTAGCTTTATTGAAAAAATGTTTATTTTATATTGAAGTACACTGTTTGGGAATTTATTTTTTAAAAATAACATTGTCCAAATGTAAACCGTTGCGCTCTCGGCATTCATTTAGTCGGGCACTAAAATTGCCTATGACAGCTCGGCAGGTAGTCTCCGTGATGGCTGCCATTTCATGACGGATATTTTCTTTTAATTGTGCCAGGGAAGTCGGTTTATTAGCGTAAACTTTTGATTTGACATAACCCCACAGGAAAAAATCCATAGGCGTTAAATCGGGACTCCGTGGAGGCCAATTTATGTCACCTCGCCAGGAGATTAATTTGTTCGGAAAAATTTCTCGAACTCGAGGCAGAGATCTGTTGGACGTGTGTGAAGTTGCTCCATCCTGCTGGAACCATGTTCTTTGGTTGTAACCAGGAAAGTTTTGCAGTTGGGGTACGAAAAACTCGTCTAACATCTCCACATAACGCTCTGAATTCACTGTGAGTGTGCGTCCCCTTCCATCTTCAAAAAAGTAAGGGCCGATAATTCCTCGCGCCGACATCGCTGCCCATACGGTGACTTTGGGTGAATGTAGCGGTTTCTGATGTTTTTGTTTTGGGTTGGTTGCACTCCAGTAACGACAATTTTGCTTGTTTACATGCCCATTCAGGTGAAAATGGGCTTCATCGGAAAACAAGATGTTGGTGAACGTTGGAAAGCGCTCAATCATCTGATTTACAAAGGCAAGCCTCTGACCAGCATCTTGAGGCTTCAGTTCTTGCACTAACTGAATTTTGTACGGGTGCAGCTTTAAATCTTTGTGTAAAATGCGGCATAATGAAGATCTGTGCACATTTAAAGCAACAGCACGCTTCCAAATCGAGAGGTTTGGATCATCTCGAATAGACTGAGTAACACTGTCCACGTTTTCGGCTGTTCTTGATGTTCTTGGTCGCCCAGATTTTGGTTTCTCCAGAGTTGACCCAGTCTCTTCAAACTTCTCAACCCATTTTGCAATGAGACGAGTGCTAGGCGCATCATTTAAGTGACGAATATGTCGAATACTGCAGAATTTTCTACGCGCTACAGTCGCCGAATTACCGTTTTTGTAAAACTCACGTACGCACAACGCACGGTCCGCACAAGAGAAACGCTCCATAGCGACTAAATTCCCAAGAGCCAGACTACCGACTGACATACCCCCCGCGCCCCTCAGAATAGTTGCTTTCGCGTAATAAGATAAGCAAATGTGAACTTACTTTTGAGACACCTATTATCACCCTCTCAGAAATGAGAGGAGGGCCTGTGCCCACAGCTATGGGACGTATACAGGCTGCAACTTTAACGTTTTTCCATCAGAGTAGCAGACCAGTTATGAAATATGTAGTTCATCTAATGTCAAGCGATACTGCTACCTATGCACACTGTAAAGAAAGAAGGTCACAGAGGCGGTGTCACCATCGAGGACTAAGATAAAATGCCTCACTGTATATAATTATATTAGCTATTTTGTCTTTCAAAACAAAACACAACACTGCTGCTAGGCGGCAAAAAAACTCGACATCGAATGCAGTATTTCCTGTAATATTGAAATATTTAAATTATGAAATTAAAATAGAAAATAAAAGCGAAATACATTCAAGTAAACTTTCAAAAGCCGTGCCGTGGTAGCTCAGATGGTTAGCGCTCGCAGTAAATTTCACAGTACGCGAGCAAACCGGGTTCGATCCCCGCCGACACCAATGAAATTGTTAATTGCAATTTTACGTGCTGATTTACCACCTGCTCGGCGGTGAAGGAAAACATCGTGAGGAAACCTGCATGTCTGAGGAATAAAGAAAAAAAAAATTTTAAGACATATGAAGTTCGCCAACACGCATTGGGGCAGCGCGGTGGACACTTCCTTGCCCTAAAACCCTCTCAGAAATGAGGGGAGGCCTGTGCCCAGCAGTGGGACGTATATATGCTGTAACTTTACTTTTACTTTTTAAACTTTCAAATGACAGGCTTAGACCTACCTAATTTAAGTTCGATATACCCCCTCGCGGGGACAAGTACGGGATATATCCGACTCGCACCGAGTAAAGCCCTTTTCACCGAGTTAAAGTTTTTTTTATATAGAATAAGGGTGTCAAACGAACAGCTCACCCGATGGTAAACGGATGTTGAGACCCAGAGACATCTACATCTATCCTTGTTTAAGAATCAAAATTCGGAACTGAGGACAAAGATAAAATGCCTTAGTTCCAGTAAAAAGTCTCCGGTTCTTTACACTAACACAGCAACGTTAAGCTGCTATTTTACGCTGGTACTCTGTAAGTGTGGTCCTTTCCCGGTCGAACCGACCAACTCGTGTCACTAGCATAATAGAGCTACAGCATGGATCTACCACGTAGGTATTCTACCTATGCCGCATATTGGAAGGGTCACGTGAATTAAGAATTAGTATACATTTTATATATTATCCTAATCTAACCATTAGTCCCATTTAATGATATTAAATTAATACGAATAACGCGCGTTTATTTAAATAGCTGTGTTTAATTAAAAAAAAAATAATCTGTTTATTATAAAGAACAAAACTGTTTTCTGATATTGTCGGTTTGTCTCGTACTCGTAGAAGCGAAATGGGGCCACCCTCGAGTTCCCCTTCGACGCAAAAGACGCGGCGTGAACGAGGCTGTGTTGTTTTACTCAATTCAAACTAATTCGCGTCTCGGCTCACCTACTAACCTGTTTGCTTTAAGCTATTGGATTGTCTTGTATACCTACTTACAGTTACAAATAGATTTTTAGTTATATATTAAAATTTAACGCACAGATTTTCTCAAGTTTATCTGTACTTCCAAAACGTAGACGGCAAGCGTTCTCTTTGCTTTAGTAGAGTGAGCGATAGGTACTTATGACGTTGGAATATATTACGCACATTACTTTGTGTGTGTGTGTGTGTGTGTGTGTGTGTGTGTGTGTGTGTGTGTGCGTGCGTGCGTGCGTGCGTGCGTGTGTGTGTGTGTGTGTGTGTGTGTGTGTGTGTGTGTGTGTGTGTGTGTGTGTGTGTGTGTGTGTGTGTGTTAACCCGAAGATGGAGTGGCAACGACATCATAGTGTTAAAATGTTCTAGTAAAATTTTCTCCTCATGAAACTCGTTTCGTTTGTATACGGCTTTATATTACGACTTATTGACTCCTAAAATCAGTACTGAAAATTTTTTTGGGATCAGTTTTGAAAGAAGAATAAAAAACTAAATTTTTTATTCGCTTGTTAACAAATACAAAGTAGCATGCAAACATAAACGAGTCGCTTGTTAACGTAAATTGTTAGTGTCTCTGACACCATTGTATGTTTTTAGAAAAAAAAAAGAGAAACATTTACTAAATCTTCTTTCTATTTATGTAGTAAAAAAAACGAGCCTCAATATGTTTTAAATAAAGCGTTGCTACCCCAAATGTTAGTATGTGGTTGGTTGCAGGCATTGAAAAAATACAATAGCTTCCGTTCCTCTCGTGAACAATGTTGGCAGTATTTTTTCCGTTTGTGTAATGTACGCGTCGAATGCGAAAACTATCGCTTTTAATGGTCACATTTGCGTTATTTACCGAAATGTTATTTTATATAAGAATTTTTTCTTTCAGATGATTCATGACATTTTTGATGAAAGTATACATAATGTATGTACCTAACAATTGCTTGTTCTGTTTTAAGTTACTAACAATTTATTAATAGGAAAAATAGACTTTTTACTATACAGGGTTATTTATATAAAAACAAAAAATTTTGTTCTGCGATTTTTTTTGAAGTGCCGCATATACACAATTGTAAAATTGATCAAACTGCTTTGTTGAGAGCTTGTCTGTCGATGATGTAGCGTAGATGATGATCCAGTTTTTATCGATCATACTTGAAAATTACAACTGTGTGTGTAGTGGCGGATCGACGGTTTAGCCGAGTGTATTAGCCTCCCAATATATTGTAATATGGATTTAACTGTCGGTCGATAGTTGTTCGACTGATTAATCTAAAAGCAATTCATGTGGTTTTTTTGTTGAGCAACTAACTTGATTATATGCGGCTATCCATACATTCCAATTGACTTTTCACATACAATAGTTGTGCAATTAAAAATTGTATTTATGCGCCTAGGCTAATACTTTTCAAATAATTAATTTTAATTCCTTTTTTGAAATATTTCCATGACATTCCAATAGACTTTTCACTTACAATAGTTGTGCAATTGAAAATTGTGTTTATGCGCCTAGGCTAATACTTTTCAAATAATTAATGTTAATTCCTTTTTTGAAAAATTTCCATGACATTCCAATAGACCTTTCACTTACAATAGTTGTGCAATTGAAAATTGTGTTAATGCGCCTAGGCTAATACTTTTCAAATAATTAATTTTAATTCCTTTTTTGAAATATTTCCATGACATTCCAATAGACTTTTCACTTACAATAGTTGTGCAATTGAAAATTGTGTTTATGCGCCTAGGCTAATACTTTTCAAATAATTAATGTTAATTCCTTTTTTGAAAAATTTCCATGACATTCCAATAGACTTTTCACTTACAATAGTTGTGCAATTGAAAATTGTGTTAATGCGCCTAGGCTAATACTTTTCAAATAATTAATTTTAATTCCTTTTTTGAAATATTTCCATGACATTCCAATAGACTTTTCACTTACAATAGTTGTGCAATTGAAAATTGTGTTTATGCGCCTAGGCTAATACTTTTCAAATAATTAATGTTAATTCCTTTTTTGAAAAATTCCATGACATTCAAATAGACTTTTCACTTACAATAGTTGTGCAATTGAAAATTGTGTTTATGCGCCTAGGCTAATACTTTTCAAATAATTAATGTTAATTCCTTTTTTGAAAAATTCCATGACATTCAAATAGACTTTTCACTTACAATAGTTGTGCAATTGAAAATTGTGTTTATGCGCCTAGGCTAATACTTTTCAAATAATTAATGTTAATTCCTTTTTTGAAAAATTCCATGACATTCCAATAGACTTTTCACTTACAATAGTTGTGCAATTGAAAATTGTGTTTATGCGCCTAGGCTAATACTTTTCAAATAATTAATGTTAATTCCTTTTTTGAAAAATTCCATGACATTCCAATAGACTTTTCACTTACAATAGTTGTGCAATTGAAAATTGTGTTTATGCGCCTAGGCTAATACTTTTCAAATAATTAATGTTAATTCCTTTTTTGAAAAATTCCATGACATTCAAATAGACTTTTCACTTACAATAGTTGTGCAATTGAAAATTGTGTTTATGCGCCTAGGCTAATACTTTTCAAATAATTAATGTTAATTCCTTTTTTGAAAAATTCCATGACATTCCAATAGACTTTTCACTTACAATAGTTGCGTAATTGAAAATTGTGTTCATGCGCCTAGGCTAATACTTTTCAAATTATTAGCTTTATTTATTAAAATTCCATGACGTACTTCACGTGGAGTTGCAATATTTTACCGACGTGTGAATCTGACTAGTGCGAGCCAGCACTGCGCGACGTTGCTATTCATCAATTTATTGAAAAACTTAAAACCTCCCGACACTAAACGGCTTGACTAAGTTCCATCAAGCAGCTAAGAACTAATAACCACCCTAAATAAACCAGATTATTATTATAAGATCAAAGAAAAAATAATGTACTCGTTTAGTTTGTGTTTGGTGTGAAGTCGGAGAATTAGTTAGATTATGCTATTAAACTAATGCTACTATTATTTATTAGTGCAACTTTTCGACTTATTTTTGTATTACATGATTGAAGCCTCGATACGGTTTCACTTCTTTATCCTTTACTGTTCATGCTGCAATGGGCAATGGCACCCACAGTATTTTAGGTATTTTCGCGTCCCTGACTAAATCCTTTATTTCTTGCTATATCTCACATAATACGAATGTAACAACTGAATTTATGACAGAAATTTGCTGTTGGTACAAATTAAAGAGCTTTACAAATATAAAGTAATAACTAATAACAGTGCCCCGGGTTTCACCCGCGTATATCACACATCTTAGCCGCGCGACAGCAGACCTCGCTTATACCCCTATTACACTACCCTGAATCAGGGTCACTATGTCCTTAATCAAGGTGGTGTAATAAGACAAAGGGAGTAAGGGTCCCTAATTAAGGCGTCAAAAGGGACCCTGTCTGCAGTGCCCTTGCCACAGTGCAGTGTAATAACACTTAGTTAGGCAGTTAGGGCACTTATTCGATATGCGACTAGGGATGCAAGCAATACATCGATTCTTTCAAACATTGATATATCGTTCATAAACATGGTTCTTCATGAGCTATGTTTTACTTTTATGAAAAATGTTTTGACTTGCCGTCAAAGGTTATGAAAAAATCAACTATTAGAAGATAATAAAATTCCGTATGTTAAAAGTTGCGAACGGATTTGATGTCGCCTAAAAAATATATCAAATTTAGATAACTTCTAAATTTTTAAAGTATGAAGGTATTTAGTAGAAATAATTCAATCCCGAAAATTTTAATTACAAATCAACAAACAGGTGAATGGTCTTTCAGCCGAAAATAAATATACTTGAACTTCAGGACTCCGAACTCTGAGAATCCGCATACTTGAGTGATTATTCCTAAGCATTAAATAACGTTTCACCCATATCTTTCTTTTCCTCCACTTTTCCTTATTATTGATTGTTGTAGCAATGACAGCCATAGCAATAGCGACTTTTTTTGTTTTGATAATATAGGTGGCATCATAGATCAAGTACATATATAGGACAGGTGACTTGACGTTCAGCCGCTACAAGATTCCCTCTCAGACTGAGTATAAGTTGGCTGGCTTGGGTAAATTATATCGATATTTATTTCAGAGTATCGAAGTCGTATCAATTTCGATATATTTTAAAATTTTATATTTATTTTATAATTTAATAAGACACAACATTAAATAACAAAATCAATAATGTGCTGTTGTCGAACGTCCATAAATAAAATTTTAGCTTTTACCCTACTACATCATGCAGAACATGATGTATCGATATTTATCACGCGATATATTATATTGATACTGTTTAAAAATATCGATATATTTTTTTCACTTGCCTGTCTCTATGACTGAGTTAGGGCGTACAATCAGTGTAGTGTAATAACTGACCACCCTAAGTAGGGGCCACGCCCACCCTTCATTCAGGGCCCTGATTCAGGGTAGTGTAATAGGGGCATTAGAGCCTCTAAGCTGCGCTGTGGCTTCTTCACGGTTTCTTCTCGGTTATGCGTAGTTCGCGCGCCGAGCCGAATGTTAAATTATATTAATTTTTCATTATCTCTTAAACCATGAGTCCAAATAACATGCTAATAACATGCTGAAGAGCAAAGTTGATCTTCATAATGTAACTTGATGATGAAGCAACTTTCGTTCGTGACGGTTAAGAGGATAGAGTAAGTCAGCTCAAATTCTAATTTCGCCCCCACTTCCCCGCGCGTCGTATGCTATGTACCGACATGTTTGTAATCACTAATACTGTAAGTAGAAAGGTCGTTAGACACTTATTTCATTAGCTTTATCATATGTATGCCTGTTTCTTAACGCCAACCCAGTCGCTTCTTATTTTTATTACGTTTATTTCCCATTTTAATTTTACGTCGTCATGTTGCGTAATATGTATTCTGCTCGTAAGCGACACAACTTCTCCCTTCAAAAGCCGGAGCGATACTAACGGGGTAACGGGGCGACAGGAATCAAGCTTACGCGCCGATAGTTTAGGTAATTTATTTTTACAGTGAAAATAATGGTATTTTAAAAAAAGTAAATAACATAAGCACTGCTTTATAGTTAGTTCGGTGCCCCGTCAAAACAGCCCCGACAAAACAGCCCCCGACAAAACAGCCCCGACAAAATAGCCCACCGACAAAACAGCCACCGTCAAAACAGCCCCCGACAAAACAGCCCAAGTCAAAATAAATACCATACATATCTATAGAATTTATAACTATACTTATACCGTGTATCTACTTCAGTTGGCGATATATGGGAAACTTTTCTATTGTGAGTTTTAGCAAGAAATTATTGAAAAAATTGTAAGTGGTGTAAAACGAATGTTAATACTTTACGTGACCTTTTTGGTTCATTTTATGTATTTCTTGTTTTCAACAAAACTATTGCATCGTCTACACGCGAAATAAAAACAAAAATAAATGTAGGTATAAAATTATATTATAGTGTATATTTACAAACAAAATTCTACAAACTATATTCGTCAAAGGTTATTAATTACAAAGGTTACAATTATTAATAATTATTATAAAATAAAAATAAATGAAGTTATATAATAATATATCAATTTATAAAGTCAGATCGTTGGAAATTCCACGGAGATACGGTAAAAGGTCGTCGTTGTTATAATTTCCCATAAGAGTTTCCAATCGATGATTCAGTTGCACATACTTCTTTTTGGAAGTTCGGGATTTCTGAAGCCGGCTCGAAAACGTTCCAACTCTATTTCTACCCGGTCTTGTTCCTTCCTGAAGTGGTCTATTAATTTGAAAATACATGGATGGTGACAGTCAACGGTGTGTTGGAAAGCATGATGCCATCCTTCTACAGAGTTGTTTGTATGCGGAAGGCCCTGGTGCACTCTATCATGAACATTCCATACATGAATAGGAAATTTTGGATCTGCTCTCCGATTTCTTCTTTGCCGTCCTATATAAGTATCTTCCCAGTAATCGATGACTGCATCAATTTCTCGTGGACAGCTTTCGGTTAGCTCCTGAAAAGCAGTGATTACGTCGCCCTCTTGGACAAAAGATAACGCTAGTAACATTTTCAAATGCATTCTCACATTTTCGTCATTGCGATATTCTTCTACAAGATGTAGCTCTTGGATTTTCCTCCATAAACACTGCCCTAAGTGGAATAAACAACCCATCACCTGAACACCATGAAATACCTGGCAAACTGCATTTTGGATCGCTTTCTCGAAGTCGGATAAGCAGCTTATTGGATTTAAAGTGGGTTTCAACTCCATCAATTTTTGAAACACTCGAACATATGTTTCTTCTCGTTTATCCTGTAGAAGCACGTAAATCAACGGAATAGAACGGTTATCTACCAATGCATGAATGGTAAATACTTGTAAAAATAATTGTGGGGCTACTTTAAAGGTTCCATCTACGTGCCAGTGCCGGTGCTCCTCTAAAACTTCCAAATTTTCTTTAGTACCAAACATAAAGATGCGATGAGGATCATTCTGTCCAGAATCCCATAACAAGAAATTTAGATTTCTTGAAGTGACTTGTAGTGCAACAGGAATATTAATATCGGCAACAGAGCCTGGGTTTGGGCACGACACTTCACGCCTTTGCCAAATACGCTCAAAAGTTCTCTGAGATGCATTGTACGATGGCAAATGGACTGATGCTTCCAAATTTATCCCTCTTGTCGATCCTTGAATCAACTGCCTTGGTTTCTCAAGGGTGTCCGCTGCTCGCCTTTTCATATTAGACACAGATTTTTTTGCTTCATTTTTAGCTGGATCTGGAGCATGACTGTGTCGAGTCACATTTACCACGATATTTTCCAATGACACTTTGATACGTCCTCGGCAAGGTGTCTCGGCGCATCTCCATGATACACTGCCATCGGTATTAGTTCTCGCCTTACGATACCGGTACCCATCGCTCAACAGTAAATCTTTGCCTTTCTGCGATTGAATAAGTTCCATGATTTTCACCAGACAAAATTCTACAAGACTATAGTTATTTTGTGTGTCCCGATGTTCTTATATATTACTTTATCCCCCCTTTTTGGAACCTACTCATAATAGGTATAGTCCGTTCATCGGTTTAAGAAACTAACTTTTCTTTTACGGGGTATTATCCCCTCACCTGGTGCTGCAATTATAGAATAATTAAAAATAAGTAATTTATTAACACTTCCCATGTATTTCTAAATGACCCATACTCGTTCAATAGCAATAAGAGGATTATCGCCGCAAGAGGTACAATAGGTATTGTAAACACATTACAAATTACTTTCTTAAAGCGATGAACGGACTATAAGTTATTATAACATTTATTCAAATCTGCTAATCGGCCGAAACGTAAATCGCCCCTTCTTG
The DNA here is from genome assembly GCA_036936625.1 of Parnassius smintheus behrii. Classification (NCBI taxonomy): domain Eukaryota; kingdom Metazoa; phylum Arthropoda; class Insecta; order Lepidoptera; family Papilionidae; genus Parnassius; species Parnassius smintheus. The sequence goes on along the minus strand of JAUPFT010000019.1, from coordinate 25,713,869 downwards.
GAACCTACTCATAATAGTTAATTAAATTGGAAGCTGAATATAAAATTCCACAATATATTCACAGAAATAATTATTATTATTATATTATATTTTCATTATGTAATATACTCTGAAGATAAAAAGCACGATTATCAATGCAACTAGCAAAGTAATAATATTATACTACCTACAACGATCATATTTCGTAAATTACTTACTTAGTTTTATAATTATTTATTTATTATTATACTTTTATGTTTTGTCTGTTTGTTGTTTGTCTGTTTTGTCGGGGGCTGTTTTGTCGGGGGCTGTTTTGACGGGGGCTGTTTTATCGGTGAGCTGTTTTGTCGGGGCTGTTTTGTCGGGGAACCAGTTAGTTCAGTTAGTATGCAAAGTTTCATGATCTTATTTAAAGTATTTTATGAATAACAGCGGTTTATTGTTCAGTTTGGAGGTAAGTTTGGATTTTTTTTCTATCGAGAAAATTTTACGGAATCGTGTTTTCGTCTAACATAGTCCTTAACATTAATCCTCAACTTTACCATATATTTATTTCAAAATTAATGCTGCAATACTTTCGGCATAAAGGAGGATCTTGCTAAGCCATTTGAGATTATATTTCCCCTTAATATGCCATGTCTAATAATAACGCTCATAAATCACTGTAATCTTTAATAATTTTTGTCACAAAATACCTTATTGTGACTTATGTATAAGAAATAGGCATATGGTATCGAGGACTTTATTTTAGATTGACTGTAGATCTATATTTTTCTAGAACATTGTATTTACGTATAAAGCAGTAACCATTAACGCGCACGCGGATAAAGCAGTTCGAGAGCGCATTTTCTTCTGAATTATTTAACAAAAATCAATATTTATGGTTAGCTGAGGGGTGTTGTCTAACGCTAGATAAGCCTATACTATTCCTAATGAATCTGTCCATAATATTAAAAAAAAAAACTTCAAAATTAGACTGGTAGTTTAAACAAACAAGAACTCTAGAATAAAATAAAAGAATTGAAAACCTGTAAATTATTATTTAATATTAAGTGGCTTATAATTAATTTAAGTATAATTAACTCCCTGACCACTTAATACGTATAAATTAGCCTTTATTACCGTAATCAAGTGGTCTTATTAACTGCAAACAAAGCAATGAACGACCGTTATTAATATCGTATAGAGGTCCGAAGCTAGCAATTTAAATAAGGAAAACAAACTTAAAGTTTAAATACAAAATGACTGTTGTTATTTCATAAAAATTTTAATCTTTTCTCCGCATTACACAGTCATAGTTATGGCCGTGACGTATATTGGCCTCAATTTAAAGAGTCCATAGAGCAGACAGATTTTTGCAATGGAGTATATAGGAGGGCGAAGTACGACCTTGTTGATCTATTTAACATCGCTTCGATGCACAGCAGTAGTTGTTTTAAAGCATATCATGAATGAGGAATTCTCCTTGCCATGGTGGTGAAGGTTGTCCAATTTGTTAAATGAAATATATACATATATTATATTAAAGATCAAATCCTGAAAAAATCGAAATTTAACGTGGATGAAGTCGGACTTATCAAACTTACACGTGGTAGAGTTATGCCGCAGCTATATTAATTATATAGTTGTAGCACGAATGGGTCGGCTCGACCGGGGAAGGACCACGCTCTCACAGAATACCAGCGTCAAATAGCAGCTTGATGCTGCTGTGTTTCGTATGGTGAGTGTAGAGAATCGGAGACCCTTTTTACTGGAAAAGAGGCATTCCATCTTAGTCCTCAAGGCTGACAACGCATCTTCATTTTTATTCGCAAATTAGGATAGATGTAGATGTCTATGGGCCACAGCAACCACTTACCATCGGGTGGACTGTGTGCTCGCTTGTCAACCTCATCTTATTAAAAAAAAACTTTTAAAATGTATGTAAGTGTAGATAAATTTGAAACGTTTTGCGAAATCACGAGCAAGTACAGTACAGATTTCTTCAATACCTTAATGTTAACGTCATATGATAACATTGCGTTGCGGAGCTGAGCCTTGAGGGTTGGAATGCCGCACGGAACAATTTATGTATTTGCATAACCTACAAATGATAGTTCCGGATCTGGATGTTTGTCCTTTAAGCAATTTATTCATGTAAACTGCCTTCAGATTACAGGGGTAAATCCATATTTGGGGGTAACATTTAATCTAAAAAAATAACCTAATAAGAAAATTATCCACATGAGCCTGTTTCGTAGGATGGAGGATTTACAGTACTAAGTCTAGTAGAGAATTGGCAATGGGGTAGTACTAGATTTACAGACGAATTGATTGCGGTACCGCTCGTTTAACGATATTTTATATCAGGAATGTTAGATTACTTATTCCGTCATACGATTACCAGCCATATCTATTTCCGTAACTCAGTATAATAAACAAGCTTTAAATTACCTGATCGTTGTTAATTTAAATAAATCGTGTTTAACTAACACAATAGCCAACAACTTGAAAGTATACTAAAAATTGTTCATAAATAAAAAAAACTACTCATTAACATGTTGCATATTAGCATATACCTTGTATAATGGAAAAAATAATTAACTTTGAAGAATCACGCAAGCGGCTGATGTGGAACTACATTAACTTGTTTAATTGATGGTTAGCGCTTGTTGTAAATTTCAACTTACATAAATCTACACAAGAATGCGATTTCAATTGTGTCTTAATAAATCATATCATCATCGTCACCATCATTGTAACGGCCCATCACACGATCATAGCAAAGCACGGTCCTTACCACCAGTATCCAACGACTTCCTGCAATTCTTACCAGGTAAGATTTACGATGATGTGTACTAGTTAAATATTTTAAAAAACGTAATCCCAATGCCAATGTCATATCTTCTTTATCAGCCCGTAAAAGTTTACCGGTGCTCTCCAGTTGTAAGAAGAATAAGACTTATTTAATATTTACAGAAGTACCCTCAATCGACGAGCATGTATGCGTAGATATATGAATGTAAAGGAGGCGAAAGAGGTATGTCAGGATCGTGCCAAATGGAAGTCCGTAGTCTCTGCCTACCCCTCTGGGTGACAGGCGTGAGTGTTTATGTATTAATATTTATCACGTTTGGCATTGAATTGACGATCGCCGTACCAAGTCTCAATTTTGGCTACTACTGCCCACATTGCTGGTTTGGGTATTTACTGACGCTACAATGAAAATGGCAGTCATTTTTCTGGAATTGCCAATTATCTCCTTTTAAAGTTCAAACACACGGAACGAAATGGGGTGATGAATCCATCCATTATGCTGGCACCATACGGTAAATACGCCATCTTTATACACGTTCAGTAAAAAGATGCGCGAATGTGTTATGCCGAGCACTTTTTGTAAGTACACGATTTCGCCCCCATCTTATTTGTATACTGTCGTTATGGAGTGTTATTATTTAGTATTTTATACACTTATACATACCAACAAAGTTTATCATATTACTTACACAACAAACCTACAGTCAAAATAATTACGCGCCTTTTGGTTTCTGTCGCAGACGGATAAAATAGCTTGAAATCTCTTTCTGTATCAGAGTTAACTTATAAAATATTGTACGTATAAAATAACATAATATACAATTCATAATAAAGAAATAGATCCGAGAAAGCGAATGAATAAAATCTGTGGTTCGCTTAAAATCGTCTCACCTACATATTTTCATAAACAATATGTACGCAGGTAACCTAATAATAAAATAATAAATCCTACACCATGCTAAACACCTTAATTGCATTGTAACGATTACATAATCCCAAGGAAGGCAATTAATTAAGTGAGGAAATTTATCGCGAATCATTGACTCGGAATTTGCGTGTAGATATTGTGTTTTGTTATGAGGTTGTCAATAACTTGACACGTATGGGACAACGCGAGGCTGACTAAAAATAGATTACTCTGCGGTCGCCCTTGACACAATTGTCTTTATATCGAGAGAGGTGTTTTATGATATGTAGACGTTTATGTGATAGGAATCGTGAACAGACTGCCCAGTGAAAGTTCCACAGAATTATTCGATTGACTACCATCGCGTTTACCGAGTCATAGGTATCGACAAGTGAAGACAAGCAAGTGTTAAAATCGAAGCTAACCCCTTCGATTCGCGTTTGCCCACTGTGAATGACGTTTAGCGCGCTCGCATCGTGAGATAAACTAACCAAATTGAGAACGACGTTTTTATTTAGTGGTCTTAATATTAGCATGTTTACGAAAGTTGTGGTTATTATAGCGATCATTATTACCGATTTGTTTGTGTTTCGTAATTTGATCGAGGTTTCGACAGCTTGTGTTAGTTTAAGAGATTGTGAATCAGCAATTTAATTGTTATAATTGAAAGCACTAAATTAAAAGTAAAAAAAATATGAAAATGTTATCGTTCTAATATGATTAATAGTGAAATCAATGGAGCAGTAAATGGAATTTAAGTTACGTATTGATAAGTGTACTTATGATGCGTATTTTGTAGCTAGGTTTCAAGAACTAGAATTTATTGGATTTTCGAAATGGAGGCCCCAGCAAAGCATCCTCTAATGCAAGGGATAGGATGGCCTGTATGAATAATTGTTAGGATGTTGACTTAATTATTGAGTAGTGATGGTAGACTTTAGATTTATCAAACGCTATTTACACGAAAACTTGAACACTTTCTTGGAAAAGGCAATATCTATCCTTAAATTGCCTGTCATCGAGTTTAACAACAGACTAAAATATGCACGAGGTGTTGCTTCACTGGCGTTATAATAGCAGTCATCTATTATTATTAGTTATTAACGTCTTAGCGGTTGCAAACATCCTCCAATCGAAAAAAGAAAACGTCCTGCCATAATTATAAATCGGTTACACAAAACGAAATAAAATTAACTTTTCAACAATTATTCTCACATTTACCTCACTGTAAAAATCTACGTGAAAACTTTTTTCACTGCGATAGCGTAAAGTTTACATAAGTTACGTCTAGAACAATCAAAATTGCAGCTCGCACTCGCAAATTACTTAAAACAACCAATCACGAGTGTTAACGTTCTCACTGTTGAATGAGAGTCAATGTTCAATGGTCGATATCGACGACTTAAGAGGATAGAGTAAGTCAGCTTAAATTCTAATTTCGTCCCCACTTGCCCGCGCGTCATATGCTATGTACCGACATGTTTGTAATCACTAATACTGTAAGTAGAAAGGTCGTTAGACACTTATTTCATTAGGTTTATCATATTTATGCCTGTTTCTTAACGCCAAGCCAGCCGCTTCTTATTTTTATCACCGTTATTTCCCATTTTAATTTTACGTCGTACTGTTGCGTAATGTATATTCTGATCGTAAGCGACACAACTTCTCCTTTCAAAAGCCGGAGCGATACTAACGGGGCGACAGGAATCAAGCTTACGCGCCGATAGTTTAGGTAATTTCTTTTTACAGTGAAAATAATGGTATTTTAAAAAAAGTAAATAACATAAGCACTGCTTTATAGTTATTTCAGTTAGTATGCAAAGTTTCATGATCTTATTTAAAGTATTTTATGAATAACAGCGGTTTATTGTTTATTTTGGAGGTAACTTTGGATTTTTTTTCTATCGAGAAAATTTTACGAAATCGTGTTTTCGTCTAACATAATCCTTAACATTAATCCTCAACTTTACCATATATTTATTTCAAAATTAATGCTGCAATATTTTCGGCATAACGAAGGATCTTGCTAAGCCATTTGACATTATATTTCCCCTTAATAAACTCGATTATTTTTACTAGTTAGCGCTGTTGTATTCAATATAAATCATAGTAAACGTTATCGGAATCGAACACGAATCGAAAAACTAAGTGCGAGTTCTACAAAATTATTCCAATGACTTCACCATAGCGTTAACCGAGTAAACGTCATAGGTAGTATCGACAAGTGAGTGTGAGTTACAATCGAAGCTAACCCTTCGATTCGCGTTTGCACTGTGATTGGCATTCGTTCATTCTCTTATGTTGGTTGCTTGTTCACGTCTTGAAATAAACTAAACAAGTTGAAACCAGCGCCCAATCGTTTATTTGGACGAGCCATATAATACATGCAACATAGTGCGCCGGAAAATACTGGCAAAGCAAATCTGATGAAGTCATATTATCTTCAAACTCAGCACCCCGGTAGATTACCGTCCACGCAGGTGGTGATATGGGTTTCATACTCATTTCTCAGCCGACATTTTCGAGATTTTCTAGATCTCAGTCACGAGCGACCGACTACCATGATGATATGAACAAAACCAATTTCATGAAATGGCTTAGTGAAAAATTGATACCGAACCTACCTTCCCAGTCAATTGTGGTCATTGATAATGCCTCTTACTACACAGTAGAAGTTGATAAAGTCTTACAAACTGGATTACAGGTAAAGGACTACTGATATAAGTCTATCGGATGAGCATAATTACTTCAAGTATCAAGCTCGTCAGTTTTACTTGATCATACTTATAGTAAAAATGTTTAAATTATTTTTGCTTTTCATTACCGTCCTATTTTTAATGGCGAAAATCATTTATTAAATATGTATTAACATTTCGACGATAATTTCACCATATATTTTCTCAACAGTTTTAGTTGACAAAAAGAAAATACACAATCAACCTAACTCTGAGGTAACTCATTGATTTCCAGTATTGCCATACTGGAAAACATTACTGCCAACATAACGGCAAAGAAACTACATAATTGGTGAATCGCACCTCTACCCAGGTTACGTTTCGAACGATTAAAATTGCCGCTCGCGCTAGCAAAATACTTGAAACATCCCATCCTGTCGAATGCGAGTCAATATTCGATGGTCGATATCAACGATTAATAAACTAGCACTTATGAAATTTGTTCCGATTATTGTCACTAGGAGGCGCTGTTTTATTCCATACAAATCTTAGTTAACGTTATCGGGATCGAACACGTGAAAACGCATTATTCCTACACAGTAAGAACATACCCGTATATTCGTTTCGGGATGTTGTATTTAGTTCCTATACCTACACACGTAGCCATATTAATGCAAGTACCTTATGTAAGGATAAGGCCTTTTGAAAATTTTAAAATTTTGTTAAGAAAATTTAAACATTTAGGTAACCCGTATTGGAGATGTCATAAATCATAGATATTAAATTAACAATATATATATATATATATATATATATATATATATATATATATATATATATATATATATATATATATTGTTAATTCAATATGAACGGTTATATATAAACCACTACAGATATTTTCCTCAGCACGCGATATTGGCGCAGCTGAAGGCAATTTGTTTGGGAAACCTGCCACGGATATGTCAACACTCACAGATACAATTAATATGAATGTACCAATTCCAAATATATCATGCGATATCATCCTTACAATAACTGGATAATTATTGCTATTTTTAATATTTTACACATATGGAGCAACTCACATAAGTTGACCAAAACATAAAATTGTTATTTAATATCCTAATCTTATTCTTAAATTTTCAGACAACAAAATATTTCTTGAAATACGGCCCAAGATAAAACATCACGAGTTCAAGCACATATGTAAATATGCAAATGAGAATGTTTCACTGTGAAATCTTGCGTCCTCTTCCTTAATATGATATGATCTAATACATATAAATAAAATTATAATATGAATTATATAGTAATATGATTGAACACAGTACTTTTAAGAAAATTCGCCGGTGGTAAACGATTTCACGAACTAGTCGTGCGTGGAAAAACAATCCGAGTAAATCGCATAATAGTGGACCGAGATGATGTGGATGACGTGACCCCCTATTTTACCCTCAGCATTTAAAAATGCTTTTCTCAGCGGAGGGTTACACCCGCATCATATGCAAAATTTCAAAACCCAATATGTTACTGTGAGCTAAAAACTCGATTCCGAACTCTAGTTATTGACGCCTGCTGTCTTTTTGTCTGTGCTAAGCTAAGTCGTTGGGAATGTTCGATTTCTTTGCGCGAACCATCGATCACTAAGATCGATGGCGCGAACTCACTTATTTGTAATATTTTGTACTTGAAGCCGCTGCGTACGCTCGACACTCAACTCTCGTGCACGTACGTACCCGTGAGGTTCTCATATTTTGTTCAGCTAGTGCTTGTGATGTTCAACGCTCGATTCCTTTGGGTCCGATTCGAATAATCGAATAATCAATCTTCATTAAGAAAGTGTTAAGTTGTATTAGAATTAATATTATAATACAAATGTCATCATTTTTAGATTCTATATATCCTGCGTTTTGTTCAAAAAAAAAATCAGCGAGACTATAGATCTAAACTGTAATATTTTAATCTTTATTTAGATCCATAGTCTCGCTGACTTTTTACTGGGCAACGATGTGTAAGTAACTATAAACATGTAGTACATTACGTAAATGCACCATCAATAGTTTTCGCAGCACACGCTAAATAACGACTTTCATTGCCAATTTTTGATACCTCGGGTTACATTATTGCAATTTTCGTAAGAATATCAATTTTTATTGAAAATAAAATAGAGCCTGTGTTACTCACTGATAATGTAGATTTCTATAGGTAAAAGAATGTAAAAATCTAAATGTTTAAAATTGGCAGTTTTTGAGTTTATCCATTACAAACAAACAAATATTTTCTGTTTATAATATTAGTTTAGTCTACAGGATATACCTAGGACTTTTCTAAAGATAGACGTAGGCATTCGGTATTGAGAACCGTACTTAACTTACAAAGATGTTTTCCAGTACATTTACGGTCACCAGAGCCCGGTATAAATTAGTGACAAAAGAATGAACTATCTGTCTTAAAGGTCCATGCACACCTTTATCCAATTCCAAACTAACAGGCCATAGATACATTGTCACGCCTGACGACAAATATATAATATATAGCCTCTTATTATAATATTTTACCTCCAAACAGAAACACAGCACTTCGAATAATTATAATATATAAATTCGATACGACCTGGGGACCTTCAAGAAAAGAGTTTACTCCTTTCTAAAGGGCCGGCAACGCACCTGCAATTCCCCTGGTGTTACGGTTGATCATGGGCGGCGGTAGTCACTTAACATCAGGTGAGCCGCATGCTCGTTTGCCCCCTCTTCTATTAAAAAAATCATATTTACTTATTTTATAACAACGAAAATATATCCGGGCCGTGAAGAACTATTCTTTTTCTTATTCCTAATACCTAATTGTTATTATTTTTATTGGTATTTTAAACCAGTTTAAATCGTGTGTTACAAATTCAAAAGTTCTAAAATGATGATGAGATAAGCAAAAGAAGAGCAAATAAGAATATTAAAGAGCGCTTGTAAGTAAGCTACAGATTAATTCTCTTTAATCACTATTAACGAAAAACACATTCTGGTATGCGAATAATCGAATTTGAAAACGTAAACTGGCAATTATGTTTCCCCTACCATAACATACTGTTATTGTCTACAATATTACACGTGAATATGTAGGTACATATGTACTCTTATACAGGAAAGCTATTTAATAAATCTGTGGATAATAGTATCGTATTAAAGGTTCGTATTTATCAAAGACAGTTCGCAACTAATTTATATAAATTATAATATAAAAATTTTTGGTTCTGCTATCAAAAGAGGATAATCTGTTAGACGACAAGCGAAGCAACTTTGATCAACAACCTAACTTTCTCAATGACACCTCATAAATTTACAAGAACGTTGCAAATTTGAAGCTAAAAGGATTTATGAATAAAGCCATCCGTTAAGTTTCCCAGTTATCTTTTTATTATACAACAAGGCATGATGCTGTAAATTCATAACATTTAAATAATGTTTATTAATACGATACCAGAAATTTTCTTCTCAATTTTTCCTTTTAAATGTGAACTAAATTTAAAGCGAAAATTCTGTTATTCAATATATTAACTCGGTTGCTTTTTCCGAAAAAAAAAAGGAACTTTTATTCGACTGATTAACAACTAAAAGAGATGATGAATGTGTGTTGTTGTGCAAAGTAAAATTAAATTAAAAAAACTCGATGGATGTAATACCTACGTATTATCAAAATAAGTGATAAATATGTGTAGTGGCGGCCAAAGGAAAATCATCACTCCATTTAATCACGTGAATGTCGTAAGAGACGACTATGAGATATGTCAGAAAGAACACATGGCATCCGATAGATAACAATCTCGCTTACGCTAGACGTAGCTGTAAATACCCAGACCGGCGACGGAAATCTACGTCAGAGGTGCGAGACGTTTGGTGCTGTTTTCGTCAATCCGTATGCCGAGGGTGGCGATCAAGGCCACGAAAAAGGCGTATGTTCTGCAGTCGAATTTAAAGACCTGATGATGGTGACGAAGATATCATGATATATAAAAAAACATTAGTCAATTAATTGCCGCTTTTCACAAGTTTACTGGTGAACATAGGCAAGCAAGGTCCTGAGCTACCAACATTGGTCGTAACTCTATCTAGTGGGGGGCCATCCTACACTTTGCTTACCGGTACACGGTACAAGGCTGTCACTCGAGAACATTTCTTCTCCATCGGTTGTCAGTTTTTCGAGTTATATGGTCGGCCTATTGCCACTTCAGCTTACTTATCCTCATTTGTATTATAAAAAAAAAACGATGCGAATTAAACAAAAATAACATTTTCTATGTATTGTCAATACACATTCAATGTGAACTAATCTATATATTAATACGAGTTGGAAAAAATTTGTACCCATTTTTAAGCATAATGCATTAAGTACTTTTTTATAGAAGAGGGGGCAAACTAGTGTGCGGCTCACCTGATGGAAAGTGAATACTGCAACACCAAGGAATTGCAGGTGCGTTGCCGACCTTTTCTTGAAGGTCATACCAAGTCATATCGGTCCGGAAAAGTCGCCGGTGATAAACGATTCCACAGAGGGGTCATACGAGGAAGAAAAAACCTAGTAAAACGTACAGTGTTTAACCGCCAAGCATCCAAATGGTGAAGATGGTATGGTATGGTACGGGGTGAGTTTTGTTGCGATATGCATTCGTGAAGTTTGGCGGCTGCAATTAATCCGAACAATTCCTCAGAGCACTCCCCGTGATAGTTGCGATAGAAAATGCAACATCTCTTTGCAGTGCTAGTGATCGAGCTATTGAGCCGATCGGAGAGGACTCGCTCTTCGATGATTCGAGCCGCTCTCCTAGTGTGAGATTCGACATAATTAAAGTTTACACAGAGTAGAGCAGAAAGCCTAAATTTATATTACAAATACATAAAATAAAATAAAATAAAACACACGTTGTCTACGTTCATATTGTCAATGTCAAACACATGTTAATTTGTGGGCTAACAGACACAGAGTAGAGATTGTCGCCGAAGAATATTAAATGTTGCGAATAAATAATTACTATCTACTAATTTTGTGTGATTTTAAATATTCTATTTAATAATCTATGGAGAGTATGTCAAAGCTCAAGTCAATTTTGTATATGAGATTCTGTGATTAAATGTGCAGTTGAAATTCTTACTCCGTGCGTGCGCAGGCTCGCCACCAAACGTTTAGCCACTGCGTTACCGGTAGTGTTCAAAAATGTCATTGTATTTATTGTATATGTCATACACGCGTAAAAGGTCACAGGTCCGTATTTTCTAATTTTTAAGTACAATGTAAGTTTTCAGAATGGTATATTGTACCGATTTTCCGGAATTTTTAATTGCATCAATTAAAAACTTAAGGCGTGGCGGACACACGCAAGTAACTTTGCTCTTGCTTTGAAGCTTGATTGTTACCTTACAAGGTGGTTTATAAATCCTCTTGTCACCACTTGTTTGTTTTATAGGGACCTCGAAAAGTTATCGAAAGTTCTATAATTCCAAATTCGAATTATTTTGATTGGCATTTGTACTTTGGACAATTCTAATATGTAATTTTCAGAGTCACTTAATATAACTTAGGGCTGTGACACTTCATCTTAATCCACAGGAGTGAAACCGCACCAGTGATCATCTTTGTTTGAAGTTACCTACTTTGTTTTAGATTAGTTACGTGTTCATGAGCTACAGTAGCCACTGACTCGTACCATCAGATGGACTATTTATTTGCCATTCCGATATTATAGTATTATTAAGAAAAAGAAATTTATGGTACGTGAAGCGTGACAGTTTTGCATCGAAATAAGAACGTAATAGTATTAATAGTATTACATTAAACATAATAGTTTATTATTCTATACTAGAAGCAACAATTGTAAAATTTAGAAAAACTTTTTGTAATACAAATGATGTTCAAAATTAATAAAAGCCTGAAGAGTTGTGGTTGTCAGAACAGAAAGTGTGCAGCAAAAGTAAATCTGCATTTCTGAGAAACAAAATGTCACAAGGACATATGCCATTCGCCAACAAGTACTTTAATTGTACGGCAGACTAATCGCTCTGAAAAGTTTGAGAATCAACTCACACAAACTAACTTTTTTAACTACATTTATTGAAGCGTTTTTAAGCTAGTTTTTTAGCTAGTTAACTGGGTTAACACTGATGGTGATGCTCACCACCACAAACCTGTAGTGTTCCTGGCTCACTAACCGGCTGGTTACCATGGTGAGCATGGGTAAATCCTAAAGTAATTAATGAAAGTTGGTGCATTTTTGAAAAGGATTTATCCAGCATTGAATCATGAAAGGGAGATAAATGATAATAAGTCCATTTTAAAGAATTTATAGGAATAAAACCGTCGAATATATACCCGTCGAAAGTTACATGAGAGTCAGTTACTAGGGTGAATACTGCACATTGTCATAATAACGCCTTTGAAACCAGTCTCCGCTTATCGACACTTTGCAAATATTACCGCTATTATCCTCTCTGCATTAACGCTATAATGACGCAATTGTTTGCACAAACAATGAAGTCCTTTTTCGTTCTCGACCTCCTACTACCAGTTATGCTAAAAATTATCATTAATTAGTATTTTATACAAAAAATAATGTTCATCATTTTTCTACCGTAGTTGAAGTGCCTCACAGTAGAAACCAAATAAAAGATACAGCTAAAGGGATAGTAAGCTGAGCTGGACGGGCCGTCTCGAACCGGGTAAGTACCAGGCCCTCATAAAGAATACAAGACTACCCCAGGAGGATACCAGCATCCCTGGTAATGGAGAATCCCTCACTGAGCATCTACGCCCAAGCTACCCTACTCTTTCTGGGCGTGGGTTTTACTTTATTTTGGCCCGTGGTTTGACACAACAGGTTACTTCGCCTACGCGGATTCGAGATGTAGAAGATCATACACCTTCCCTGTTGCACCTTCTGCTGACTTCTCATCCGGACGGATATCAGTTTTTGGTCGAGCCCCCTCTCAGCTCTTCGGAGCATTGTCTAATCCGGACTATGCTACTCACGGTCCCTTCACGGTTGCGTTCTGCACGCTGCCGCTGTGTTCGGCTTTATTTATTGGAGATCAAGGATCTCCTAGGTGTGCGTCGCTTGCAGTTATACAGTGGCTGCAAATGACCGCCGGTACGACATACTCCGCCGAACGTTGAGTCCCGTGATTCCGTGAGGCGTCGAGGTCACCGGCCCCTAGGTGATTCTTGGCACTTTATGCGTTTCGTGCATCCTGTGCCTAGTCGCGTGTAAAGTGCCACCGTCGCACTTCCCCCAACCCTTTTGTTGACAAAAGGGGTAGGCAGTGCCCATAGTGAAGATAGTCACCTAAATAATCTCACCATCTTATAGATAGGGCCACTTAGAGTGCAACCGACAAGTTAGGTTACACCTATCATGTCGGGTAGGGACAAGGGGGAACCACCCCCCAAGTCTAAAATACCACCGGATAAGAAAGGAGTGTTAGAGAGACCTCTAGTAATCAGGGATATAATGAACCCGGAGCGCACCAGAACGGTGCCAGCGTTCTCCCATATCCCTATGCGGAAACCCGTCTCGCCGCGGAAAGAGCCCGCAACGAGCGTCGCGCTCACGCCAGCCGTGTTTGAGCACACGGTTAGGCAGGAACCGTCGCCCCAGCAACAGCGGGCCAAGAAAACGGCCAGACGCCACACACCACCTGAGACCGAAGCCTCTCTATTCGAGAAGAGGCAACGGATAGGCTCTCAGCTGTCGTCCGACGAAGCTCCATCCTCATCTGAAGATGAAAGGTACCACCAGGTGGTGACAACGAAGAAGGTGCTTAGATCACCGCCGAAGTCGCCTTCTCCACCACAACCCCCCCCCCCTCGCTCTATATCACCAGATCGACGTAGCCGAGATTCGGCTCAGTACGAGCAGGGGGGCGAAGAGTCCTATAGCTGGGGGTCAACCACCTATGCAACCCTGGCAGCATCCGCTGGCCGATCATCGCCAGTGGCAACTTCAAACCCGTCCGGGCTCCCGCAGGACGATGGTCAAGGACCATCTACCAGCTATGCCCATATGGTAGCTGCGCCAGCAGTGCCACGACTACAACCGGTGGCAGCGCCTATTGAGAAGCCTGCCGACCAGAAAAAAGCAAGATATCCACCAATAGTAGCTGAATGCCTACCGGACTGGACGAGGCATTTTAAGGAGCTCAACAGAATGTTGGGCCACCCTTTAAATGCCCGTCCGTTCGGGAAAGGCGTACGGTTCACGCCGCAAAGCGCTAACGAGTTCCGTATAGTTCAGCGCTATATGGTGGAGCTGAGCAAGGAAACACCAACCCTGTCCTGGTATTGCTATACCCCGGAGGAGGATAAGCCCACTAAGGTGGGCATCCGGGGGCTACCTATGGGCACGGATACCAAGGCAATAGAGGAGGCCATAAGGGCAAAAGGCTTCCCTATCAAGTATGTTAAGGCAATTCCACCACGTAGAGGCAGACCTGGCTGCATCTACTTTGCCCAATTAGACCACCTGAGCTTGGAGCAGCTCCAGAACTTATACAACATCGACGAACTCCTCTTTATGAGAGGGGTCGTCATCGAGGCCTGGCAAAGGAAGGCTGGACCGGCTCAATGCCACAGATGCCAGGCCTCCGGGCATGCCTCTGCCAACTGCTTCAGGCCAGTGAGGTGTGTGCGCTGTGCCGGGGAGCACATAGCAAGCCTTTGCCCTAGGGGTAGGGAAGAGGAACCCAAATGTGCCAACTGTGGCAAGAACCACACGGCAAACGACCGCCGATGCCCAGTCCTGAGGAGGACTGCACAACCACCGGGGCGACTCTGCAACCTCCCGCCAACCCTGCCACAGAACGGCAGCCCTCAAAAAAGAGGAGGCGGGAGAGAAGCAGAAAGAAGTCGCAGCCTCCTCGGGCTGTTACCTCTACCCCGACACCTGGACCAATAGCCCCTCAGGCGCAGGTTACAAAGGAGACTACCAAAAAGGGCGTGGGTAGAGTGCAGGAGAGGGCTCCACTCGAAGAGAGAGCCCGACCCACACACAGAGCACGCTCTACCCATAAACAAGAAGTCCAACGCCCGAGACCAGCACCAACACCTTCAGATAGGAGACCACCGACGGCCGGCCTCGAAACAGCCGATGCAATCCAACGACTAGTTGGTATTGCCATCGAGGTCGGCACTCAAGTCCTGGCCGACATCAGAGCCGGGACTGATCCAATAGCAGCAATTATGAAGGCGCTGGCAAACCTCCTGGCCCGACACTATGGAGGAGAATAACTGCCAAATTTCCATATTTATAGAAGGGACGAGGTCACTTCTCGAGGGGCCGCCTACAGAGGGACGGCGGTTCTAGTGAGGAGGGACATCGTCCACCAGGAACTGGAACTACCATCCTACCAGACAATGCGCTCAATCGGCATAAGAATGGAGGCGGCGAGCGAGGAACTAAGGATATATGCAGCATACCGCCCGCCAGGGACTCCATTCTGCTCCTCAGACATCCGGACGGTGATGGAAGGCGATGCACCTGTAATCATCGCCGGGGACCTGAACGCCAAACACCCGGCGTGGGGGTCCAGAGTGATCACCCCACCGGGTCGTGAGCTATATGAAGATGCTGAAAAGAACCAGTACGACGTTCTAGGTCCCGAGGAACCAACACACGTTCCTACAGACCCAAGGAGGCACCCGGATGTATTAGACATCGTGCTCACTAGGAACGTCAACTATCCGATAGTGGTAGAAGTGCTGTACGACCTCCCTTCACAGCACCTCCCGTTACTGATAACCCTTGGCCTAAAGGCAGTGACTACGCCGCCTAGAGCTTTTAAAACCCGTGTCGACTGGAGGCTCTACTGTCAACACCTTCAGCAGAGACCTCCAGCACACCAACCTATAAGCTCAGCGGACGACGTAGAGGCCGCTGCGACTAAAATCACCAATAACATCAAGGAAGCCCTCCACGCGGCTTCTACTGTCGTCCCGATTACAGCAAGGCGAGACGATCTGCCGCGTGAGATATGCGTGCAGATCAAGCGCAAAAGAGCGCTGAGAAAGCTCTGGGCGCGTACTCGCTGTCCCAGGATTAAAACACAGTTGAACACCCTAACGGAGGAACTGTCGGTTTTAGTCCAAGCCTTCAGAGGAGACGCCTGGGATCGGCGCATCCAGAAGGCGGAAGAGAAAGATGTATCGCTTTACAGACTAAACCGGCAGTTGACCAAATCCAAACCTCCCGTTTGCCCGCTGACTGATAATACGGGCAAACGATGTTACGATGCCAAGGGCAGAGCGGATATCCTAGTCGAGCACTTCGAGGAGCAATTTATGCCGAACACAGCAAGTGCGGAGTTCATGGAGCTTCATGCCCGGAAGGAAAGTCGCGTACAGGAGTTCCTGTCGTCGCCCGCGCCACCTCTTACAGGAGACTGGTTCATCTCCCCCGCAGAATTGCGGAGGACAATAACCTGCCTGCAACCGAGGAAGGCGCCGGGGCACGACGGGATTACCAACGCTGCACTCCGACAGCTGCTCAATAGAGTCATAGTAGAGCTTGGTCGACTCTACAATGGGATATTGCGGACATCCCACTTCCCGGAGGACTGGAAAAAAGGCAAAATCATCGTCCTGCCGAAACCCGGGAAGGACAGGCGTAGAGCTGCCAACTACAGGCCGATCACGCTATTACCACATATAGCTAAACTGTTCGAAAGATTGCTGCTAAGACGTCTCCGTCCGTGCATCCAACTTCGGGCGGAGCAGCACGGATTCAGGAGGGGTCACTCCACAGTTACACAACTGACTAGAGTGCTGCACCTGCTTGCGGCAGAGTACAATCGTGGCCGCATATCATTGGGCGTCTTTCTCGATATCGAGAAGGCGTTCGACCGGGTGTGGCACGTAGGATTATTATATAAGCTGGAACAACAGACCAGTGTCCCTCCTGCTATATTGCGGTTAATAGCGTCTTTCCTGGAAGACAGGAAGTTCTACATCTGCGTAGAGGACGCCGAATCCGCAACAAGATCCATTAAAGCCGGCGTCCCACAGGGCAGCTGTTTGTCTCCAGTCCTGTACGCGGCTTACACCAACGACATACCTACACTGGCAGGCAGGCTTCAAGAGTGGGAGGACGACGTTGAGCTGGCGCTATTTGCGGACGATAGCGCCTATTTCACTTCGTCCAGAAGAGCCCACATAGCCACTGCCAAGATGCAGCGTCTGCTGGACCTGCTGCCACCATGGCTGGATGAGTGGAGGATGGTCGTCAACGTTGGTAAGACGACCGCTCTGCTCACTCGCCGTCTCAGGAATTTTCCACCTCCGCTGACCCTCAACGGCCAGGAGATTGCGTACCAGAAGGCTGTAACCTACCTTGGGTGCAGGATCGACAGGACGCTGCGCATGACCGCGCACGTCGACTTCGTCGTCCGCCGGGCCCGATGTGCGCGGGCGACGCTCTTGCCGGTCCTGGCATCCAAGCTGCCAATACGAACCAAGCTCCGGATATACAAGATGTATATCCGGACCATCATTACTTACGCTGCACCGGCCTGGTACGCACTTCTGAGCGACCCTCTGAGGCAGCGACTACAGGCCCAGCAGAATCTGACACTAAGAACGATCGTCGGAGCAGGTCGCTACGTCCGGAATGACGTGATAGCGGCCGACTTGAAGGTCGAGAGTATCTACGACTTTGTGGCCCGGTTAGCGCACGGCATGTTTGACCGTGCCGATAACGGGCCACATGAACAACCAACGGCTTTGCGCCGTTGCACACCCGGCCACCGGACGGGCGACCTCTTCCAAGAGAACTCCTCTCTATATGTGATTAGAGAGTTGAGTAACAACCCTCAATGCCGCTGAAAGGCCAACTTAGACTACCTCTATAGATTACCTCCTTTTCCCGTAGTCGTAGAACTACGGGAAAATTTTTCTTATCCGGCTACATTAACAAATTAATGTAGCAACAACCACGCCAAGATAGGCTAAATAATGACTGCCCCATAGTAATGGGGTATGATGACATCCGGGTAATGGGGTACACCCCGGGGCCCGATACCTACACGTACCTAGGTGCGTGCAGAAGACAATTAACGTAACGTAAATTTATTGGAATGCGGTCTTTCTTTGCATCCTACCCATGGGGTACCCAGGGAATTGCTTCTTGCCGAATGATCCCAGCACTCTGATTCCGTTACTGATTTGGTCAGGGAATGGAACCTCTTTATTCCATCATCTGTGGTACCCATCGGAAACAAATCTAAACCTTAGTCTGATCGCTCCTGTAAGACTGCATTATGCAGTAAACAGGAGTGTTACCAGGCCTGGGCTGACGCTTTGGCGGCTCAGGGTGTAAACACCATCAAGCTTAAAAAGACAAAAAACTACTGTGGGATTGGCGCATCCACCCTATAAATATATTAATACAGACGTACAAAAATACATAAATCTACTTAAATACATAAAATATATAAATTTTAACTACTCTAGAGCACAAGTATCGTTCAGGATAGTGAAAAAAATGCAGAATAGTCTAACATATCTGCGCTGACGGATAGGCAGCCAGTTAAGCTGAGTACGTAAAGAAGATACATGTTCATATTTACGAAGACCATAAATGTATCTGATGCAGTTATAAAGGAGACGATCCAATGTGTGAAGATGCTGTTTCGTGTGAAGTCGTGGTTTCGAATCCGCCTTTCGATTGCTGTGAAACACTTCTAACACAAAGTATTTTAGCTTCCCTAGAATGGTTAATGGGAATATTAATCATTTTTTTTAAACCACCGTTCACCGTTTCCGAGAAATAGTAGTATATACATAAAAAAACATACACGTCGAATATTTTTTGAACTCTGTTAAAAATAAGTGATACCAATAATGACCTAATTCATTAAATGATCAACAGTTTGTAAAGTCAATGAAAAGTCAAATATTCGCAATGGCGCTTTATCAACTTCAGTCAAGCTCAAAGACTGTAAAATTAAGCAATCAACTGTATAATTAATCCCCAACGAAGAGCATTAAATAGATTACTTTAAAACCGTAAAAACTAAGAACAATTCCGTGGAAGGCATTGCAAATTTTAATTGTTGTACGCTTTGTGACTAGTTTACTTTATTCACTTTTTATAGGCATCTGCTAGTAAATTAGTAAATCCTGTGTTTTTAGTAAGGCGGTCATTGTAACCCAAACCTGAAAATGCCAAAATAGAATCTCAAGTGTTTTCTGATTTATAATAGGGGTATTAATCGAATTTGTATGCTGCCTAATCTAACAGTAACATTATCATCTATAGGCGGGATTAAAATAACAGTTCTTTTGTGTATTAAAATTCGTAACGGGGATGTCAATGGTAAAACTAAATTTAGTGGCATAGCGACAAGATCAATAAACTAAAGTACTCGTGAAACGGTTTAAAACTGAAGAAATGTAACCCAAGGGTAAAAAGTCCTAGAATGACAAACTGAGTGAAGAAGGGAACCCGAGAAATGCAGTTCAGGTGGCTAAGGATTGTTCGTTGTGACAATGCCTAAGGATGGCTTGTTTATATGTGCATTTGTGATTGATCGCATTTATGAGTATATTACTTTTATCCATTTTCTAACATTTTTATTACATATTAACCGTGAAACTGGTACACTATGCACGACATTAGGAAACCACGAAAGGTGACTGCCTTTTATTATGTTTTTATAAAAGAATTGTTTAACTCAGGAATACTTCAAAATAACATAAATATCGACAATAATTGCAGATTGTTGTTCTTCAATCCATCTATTCTCTAAGCTGTGTTTAAAAAAATATCAACTGGTCAAAACAACAGGTTATAAATGTCGAAGATACAGTACACATGAGACTTGCATAGTTTGTTTCTTCGTAGATAATCTGGTTCGCCAAGACCCTGTGTTTACATTGTGCCTAGTGTATTTAGAAAGTTTGCGTTCGACTCATTGCAAGCACTTCGCAAGTATGCTCTCGTGCTTACCTAACAATAAATCCCACTCGTCATTAATCTACTCTGGCAGTGTACGAACCCTCTCGGGCTGATTCAATGCACGTATAAAGTGGCGATAAATTCATTCAGATAATGATGGCTGGGGACAACGAGCCAACAAAAATGGTCCTAAAGGGACGAGCGCTTGAGAGCAGGATTTACTCACTGGTTTAGTTAAGAATGTCTTAATAAAATTTCATTGTTTTTGTATCTTAAAAATATAATTATCTACCCAGTGTTTCGAAAGCTTTACATATCCCAAGCCTTCAGAAGTATAGTCGGAGACAAACTATTATTTCATTTGTTTACTTACGACTCTTAATGTTTTTAAGGATAGTATTGCATTTCATTAATACAACTTGCAGGCTGGTATTTATTCATTACATAATGATTCAATGATTCATGAACTAAATACAAGATTTTATAAGAACCAGTCCACAATACCAAATTTTGTAATTTAATAAGATATAATTAAAACACAGGCATAAACATTATTATTTAGCTTTTTTAAGTGGTAGAGCCAAGCTGTAACTGTAGTTGTAGCACGTATTGACCAACTCGACCGGGGAAGAACCACACTCTCATAGAATGCCGGCGTAAAATAACAGCTTATTGCCGCTGTGTTTCGTATGGTGAGAGTAGTGAACTGGAGACCCTTTTTACTGGAAACGAAGCATTCCATCTTAGTCCTCAGGGGTGACAAAGCATCTACATTTTAATTATTAATCGAGAATTAATGTCTATGGGCCACAATATCAACTTACCAAGAAGTGGACTGTGTGACTGTGAGACTGTTTGTACCCTTACTCTATATTTAAAAAAAATAGTCCTTATCAACAGTAAAGAACGGTAAATTACATAAATTTGAATGGCGCCAATGTAATCAACAATTTTCGCAATTCTTTAAACTTATAAATGACAGTTATTAAAGTATGGGCGTAGGTTGTTTTATTTTTATTTATTCATTATAAACACTGAAATAAAACAAAACATGTACATGCAATATATCTATCAAAATATACAATAATTATTATTATCTTATTAATATAAATTTTTACTTATAAATGTTAGTGATCATTGTAAATTTAGTCGAAATTAGAAAAAAATATATCTAAATACTTAAATTTTTACAACCTGCACGAATGAAATAATAACATACACTAGCCATCCAAAAAATCGGCCCACCTACGTTTTTGTCGCAAATCACGTTTTTCTAAAGCAAAACCAATCAAAACGTTTAAGGGGAAATATAATCTCAAATGGCTTAGCAAGATCCTTCGTTATGCTGAAAATATTGCAGCATTAATTTTGAAATAAATATATGGTAAAGTTGAGGATTAATGTTAAGGATTATGTTAGACGAAAACACGATTTCGTAAAATTTTCTCGATAGAAAAAAAATCCAAAGTTACCTCCAAAATAAACAATAAACCGCTGTTATTCATAAAATACTTTAAATAAGATCATGAAACTTTGCATACTAACTGAACTAACTATAACGCAGTGCTTATGTTATTTACTTTTTTTAAATACCATTATTTTCACTGTAAAAAGAAATTACCTAAACTATCGGCCTTTTGAAGCGTGATTCCTGCCGCACGGTCACTTCGCTTCGGCCTTTGAACGGGGAGGTTGTGTCGCTTACGATCAGAATATACATTACGCAACAGGACGACGTAAAATTAAAATGGGAAATAACCGTAATAAAAATAAGAAGCGACTGGCTTGGCGTTAAGAAACATGCATAAATATGATAAACCTAATGAAATAAGGGTCTAACGACTTTTCTACTTACAGTATTAGTGATTACAAACATGTCGGTACATAGCATACGACGCGCGGGCAAGTGGGGACGAAATTAAAATTTGAGCTGACTTACTCTATCCCCTTAAGTACTGAAATGTTTTATTTAACTTGTTTATTTACACCAATTTAATCAGAGTTACTACATCAGAATGATTTTTTTGAAAGTAATTTTCATTTAAAAACCAAAAACTTTAATTTTTCACGATTATTTTTATTAATTTTCAATACGCTCTAGTTTTTATGTATTGAATTTTATGTACACAATTGTTGCAATGTAATATTGCGTATTCCCTCCTCTTACTCGAATGACAGCCTGCATTCGCCGTTTTAATGACCTTGTCAAGATTTTGATGGTCTCTTGAGGGATTCGGTTCCACTCTTCCCTAATCCTAATGTTGTAGGGACTGTATTACGGGCTCTAACCTTTTGTTTTAGGGTGTCCCACATGTGCTCTATAGGGTTGAGATCAGGGCTTCTTGCTGGCCACGACATAACCCGAATGCCGACCTCTTTAAGGTAATCGGTTGTGATGCGCGCTACGTGTGGTCGTGCATTAATTCAAAGGTCTCTCCAATATAGCCGGCGTATGGCACCACATGGTCTTCTAAGATCTCTGTGATGTAGCGTGCTGCAGTTAATCCGTATCAAAACCAGCTCAGTGCGTCCAGTCAAAGATATCCCAGCTCAAAACATTACAGAGCCTCCACCATAATTGACAGTTTCTCTTATGCAACACTGGGTATAACGTACACCTGGTCGTCGCATGACATTACGGC
Source organism: Parnassius smintheus behrii (assembly GCA_036936625.1). NCBI lineage: Eukaryota > Metazoa > Arthropoda > Insecta > Lepidoptera > Papilionidae > Parnassius > Parnassius smintheus. Next base: position 25,690,937 of record JAUPFT010000019.1, on the reverse strand, counting down.
GTCCGTCAGAACCGTATAAAGTCATTCGACTCTCATCACTAAAAAGAACTGACTCCCATTGGCCTATAGTCCAGTTGATGTGGTTACGCGCAAATTGAAGTCTGGCTTGTCGATGAGCTGTGGTCAATTGTGGTCCCGTTGCTGGCTTGTGAGGTCTTAAATTCTGCTCACAAAGTCTCCTTCTCACAGTACTATCACTTATAGCTACACCCCGATCTTCACGTAAGCGTCGCTGAAGATCAACACCAAATAGGCGCCGATTTCGTAGAGCTGATAACACTATAAATCGGTCATCCTTTTGAGTTGTCAGCCTATGTCTTCCAGATCCAGATCTTCTTCGATACTGCCCAGTCTCCAGAAACCTTTGGTAAACTCGTCGCACTGCAGAACGGCCCAGATTTGACCTCCTGCCCACGACACGTTGACTTAAGCCTTGTTGCAGCAAAGCCACTACTTGGGCCGCCTCAGCTTCAGTAGTGTCCATTATTTTTAGACAAAGTAATCAAAGCTACAGCCTCAGTAAATAAACTTAACGTTATTAACGAGAAATCCCTACAAAAGTCTGTGTCGCACTGAAATAACGGTTCGAATTTGTTCTGACGTAAAACAACGAAATCAGCACTCAACAGTATTTTTGTATAAAAAATTGTAAAGTACCTTCAAGTGCAATAAGATTTACGGCAAACAAGGTGTCAAACATCATATCCGACCCTCAAAATAAAAAACAAATGTGTGAATCAGCTTTTAAGTGAAACAATCGATAAATTTCAAACAAAAAATGGGTGGGTTGATTTTTTGATGACCAGTATATAATACTATATAATATGATGCTAGTACCTCCTTTTAAGACCATGTTAGATTTATTAATAGATTTCTTATTATTATATTTTATATATTATTTGAATTAATTTTTCATATTACTTCTGGTGTTCAACGAGCCGGCGCTCCTCTCGCTCAAGACTAAGTATAGCCATTCAGCCCGGAAACTCAACCCGCGTTCTTGGCATTATCGGATATTATATATCGCAGACAAAAGAAATGTATGACAATTCAAATGTTTAGTTTTAGTTTTTTTATTTATTTGAATGTTATAAACAAATTCACGATAATGAAGACAAATATATTTTATAAATTAATACGCACTGCCTCTTGATTTTTTTCAACACCTTTGTAACAATAAACGTTCATGTGTTGAAGAAATGCACCAGGGCTCATATTTAAAATAATTTCTGTGAATGACACATGAAAACATGCAAAAGATAACTATAACTTTGACAAGAAATCGCTAAACAGGACTTGCAAGAGCTGACTTGGTGATTAAAAAGCGAGAGGGCGGGCTCATCATCAATTTTAATCAAATCTCCATGACGCTTGTTGGCAGAGTATACACATACTAAAAATCCACAAACTTCTATATTAGTTTAACTTTTGTTTAAACAAAACTCAAAATTTTGCAACAGTCCGCCTCCCCTTTGGTTTTTGGTCTTCCTATTTCACGCATTTTTTTTCAGAGTTAATAATCACTACGTTATGTTTTCTTTAGCGTGCAATTTTTATTCGGACAACACGTAAACCAAGTATATAACCAAATATAGCAAAAAAAATGTCTATAAGCGGGATACCTACATGACTACTCCTTCCTCTCAACTCTAACAGTCCTATTAATAAACACAGACTTGAGCAAGATTAACTTTACTCCTAGTTTAAAGCTTATAATATCTAATTTCAGTATTAATAAACATAGAGTAAGGAGGGAGTAAACTAATCCGAATCTACTCTCGGAATAAAAGTTAATCCTTGGCGGTACCTAGTTTAACGACTGAGTAAGCATAGACTAGTCGCGTATTTTGACATTTTGTAAAACTTTACGTTTACGCGTGTTGTTACCCGTATTAAATTCATAAGTTGTAAGCACTAGTAACAAAAACAGCATAATGGATTAAAATGCCAAAAAGTGATGTGGAGCAGAACAAAGTGATTGCAGGTTTTTATTCATTATGTGGATTTAGACAAGTGATTTGGGCTATTGATTGCTACATATTCTAATCCCGAAAGTCGCTGGAAACATCGGACAATACTACATAAACAGGAAAGGATACAGTTCAATAAATGTACAAGTAAATTTTATAGTACCTAGCTAGCCCATCTCTGCCGTATAAGGTACTTAGTTATTTTCTCAGATTCAATACAATCACTTTAATCTATTACTTCATATTAAAGAAGTTATGAGTGCTTTGTTCCAGGTTGTGTCAAATGCAAACTCTAAAATTCAATTTACTATGGAGTTAGAGGCAAATAATTCCTTAGCTTTGCTAGATGTGCTAGTCATCCGAAATCCTAACAACACCATAGGTCATACTGTGTATAGAAAAAAGACCCATACAAACCGATACTTAAATGGTGAATCTCACCATCATCCTTCACAGTTAGCTACCGTGGGCAAATCTTTGTTACAGAGAGCACGAGGGATCTGTGACAGCAAACACCTGGCCGCCGAGCTTCAGCACGTCAAGCAGGTTCTGCACGACAACAAGCTTCGGGTCCCGTGCGTCCGTCACAGTGACCGACTGAAGCCGGCCACAGTCGAGCGTGTGCCTGCTGTACTACCATATGTCAGAGGAGTCACAGACAAGATTAGCTACATCTTGAAGCGAGCTTCTATTAGAACATTCTACAAGCCGCCGAAGAAGATTAGTCAGTTCTCACCATCCGTCAAGTGTCATATTCCTCTACAAGATGCAGGAGTGTACAAGCTTGATTGTGATTGTGGTCTCTCATATATAGGGCAAACAAAGAGAGAAGCATCAACGTTCCGGGAAGTCTGCAGTTTGCGATCATATCCTAGATGTTGGGGCCATCTCTCCATTACATTAGATTTGATAGACCACAAATCCTCGCGAAAGAACATCGATTCCTACCAAGGATGATACGTGAGGCTATTGAAATTAAAAAACATCCTAATTTCAATAGAGAATGAGGCTGAGTACTACCACCTGCTGGGGATTCTATAATTAATAAAATTAAAACTAAACCCAAGCATACCACTGCAAGACTTCAAAACACAGTTAGTTCATTCTGCGTAGATCGGACCAAAGACAATAATTAAAAAGCTGAAGGTACTCTGGGTTAACTTTGACATCGGGACGTCAGTCACCTCAGTCCCCCGTGACCATGGCTGCTGGAAAGCACCCGAAACGTCGGGTATTAAAAATAAATAAAACGCGATAAAATCCGTAAAAGTAGTTTTAATCAAGTCTAACCAGTAATAAAAATTGCTCTTTATAACCTATAATACCAAACAACAGAGTGCTGGTAGTTAGCGGAAACAGATTAGAAGTTACCAAGACAGAATTCTAAATAGAAATGGTTCCAACAAGCAAGTTAAAAATATTAAATCAAAAAAAGCTTTTAAAAACCTTGTAAATTTTATCACAATCCTGTTAAATTTACAGAATATCGGATCGAGTTTGACGAAATTTATACTCCCTCTTAAACCTGACAGCGATTTCCTTCGATTGGAAATTATGCAGGCTATTGTTTTTAATGGAGCTATTATTTTAGATTGCTTTAGCCTTTTCTAGTTTCTTGGGTCGATCTGCGACATTTTTAATATTTAATAATAAATCGATTTTAGCTTTATTTAAAATAAGTAAGTGGGTACTAAAGTAAGCAATGCCATAAGTGATTTGACTGGAATAGTACCACGATTGGAATTTCAGTTGTAATAACTAAATTCATCTGTAATTAACTTAATTTTTATACCAAAAATGTTGAATACATACTTAAATGTACGAACACTAGTAGGGTAATAATAGTTGATTAATATAGAATAAATTTAATACCGTACTACGTGCATGCAATTTGACTGATTCTTCCTTCTAGTGGTCGTAAGTGCGACTGCTGACCATGTGGTCCCGGGTTAGAAGTCCTAGTAATAATAATTAAGAAGCCTTAAATAAATTATCAAGTTTTTATTTAGCACATTTCCATGCTTGTACTATTGTGTCTTTTTCATAATTATGTTAGCAATAGTGATATTACACGAACGCTACACGTTGAATAACCTCATCCCTCTATCGTGACCAGAGTGCTGCAAAGCATCCTAAACGTCGAGGATTAAAATTAAGTAAATTAAACGCGATAAAATCCGTAAAATATGTAATCAATTTTTATGTTTAAATTTTTACTATCAGTCATAACGCCTTTATAGAATTAGGCATAAATAAAATTAAAATTAAATAGAGAAGATAGAGATAAATGTTATACACAGTAACGAAAAACACGTGAATTTTTATGAGTTATTTTTTTTAATTAAGTTGAAATTAACACCAAATTACACTAGTCTTGTAAATGTAATGTGAAAAGTTTAAATTAAACTCTTGTAACTCTTGCGTCGCAGCAGACTGTTAATAGGTTTAAAACGTTACAAAACACACAACAAAATCGTCGAACACTGTCCATCCAACAATCTACTCGATTAGTTGCTTTATTACGAGTATCAGCCAGACAGTTTTTGTATCAATATCTTCATGTTTAGGACAACTTTTGGTTAAAATATAACTCTGAATGTTCATCGAAATATATAACATTAAAAGATACTTGATAATGCATTATGGAAGACGAGTTGGCAACGTGAGAATTCAACGGTTAGGGTCAAATTTGACTGGACACATGCACATACAAACATGAAATTGTGCAATTACAATGTCGGTGTTTAATACATATTATACTTATAGTTATTTAAAAATAAATATTTTGAACGTGGCAGAGCCATGCTGCATCTGTATTATAGTTGTAGCACGAATAGGTCGGCTCGACTGGGGTAGGACCACGCTCTCACAGAATACCAGTGTAAAATATCAGCTTAATGCCTTTTTACTGAAAACAAGGCATTCCATCTTAGTCCCCACGAGTGACAACGCATGTGCATTTTGATCCTTAATCGAAGATAAATACATATGTATATATGGGCCAAAGCATCCACTTCCCATCAGGTGGACAGCGTGCTCGTTTGTCACCCTTATTCTATAAGAAATAAGCCGCATGAAGATGTTTCTAAAGTCAAGACGAAAATTAATCTAATAGTGCTTTCTTTTTTCTTTTAAAACCAAAGGTTTATTAAAAATAATAAGCAATACTCCTAAAGACAAGACAGCTAAATATTTACTTCTATTTCTCACGGCCTCTTTACCTTTTATCCGGGTCAGCAAAACACCAATGTAAACTAAAGATACCAGTTTTTATAGGAAGTGAATCTCATCGTAACTTCGCAAGTTAAATGGAATGAGTTTTTTCAGGTATAGTGTTACCTTTGGTTTGCTTTGGCTTAGGCGTTGCAAGTCGACATAATACAAAAAAATTACTTTTTGATGTTGAATTTTAAAATGGCATCAAGTAATTGGAAAAAATCTCTACTAAAAGCAACTCTAATAAATTTTATGAAGAAAAGAACGTGTTACAATTTAAGAAATGTTTTATATTATAATAATGATACAAACCATAAAGTAACACGGGCCGCCAACGTACCGGAGTTCTTTTTGAATCCTGTGTTGCTCTATGGATACAAACATAGAATACTATAATACACAATAGAATGGCTGTCAACCTTATTTTGTACGAAGATCGGCGTCGCCGGGAGCACACATCATACAAGCAATTACGTCGTATAATCACTACGATTCGCTGTGTTGACAGACTGAGTAAACTTACACAAATTTTAGTTTACCTAAATTTTAATACATATTTATTTTTAAATAGTGTGCCGTTTGGCATTTTCTAAATAATTTGCATGCGAAATTTGAAAACACATCACGTGTTGACATTTATATGCGTGTGAATTGACATGTTAGTGACATTTTAGTGGATACACGGACTCCGGCTCCGCCCACTCCCCCGTTCCCCTATGTATCTATTATAGTATTCTATGGATACAAACAATTAATGATAAAGTTTCAAGGGTTATTTATTTTTGGGAATAATGAATTGTAAAAACACAAGCGTAAAAATGTATTTTCATAACTCGCCTTAAATTAAATTAACCTTTAACCTAAAATATACAACTATCTACGAGGGCGGCACTGAAAATTTCGGGAATCAAGGAAGTGACACAACATTACTATTTAGAAATGTATTTATTGTTTTTCGAAGTATTCTCCGCAAAATTTGACACATTTTTCCATACGATGGAACCAATCATTGAAGCAACTATTTCCATTCGGAAGTTGGGGTCTCCAAAATGGCCGTTTTGTAGGCGTCCACAGCTTTTTTAGGTGATGAAAATCTCTGTCCACGCAATTTATTCTTTATTTTAGGGAAAGTATAGAAATCATTAGGGCTTAGGTCGGGACTGTACGGCGGATGGCCTAATAATTCTATGTTTTCTTGCTCTAAAAACTCTTTTATTCTGTGTGCGGTCTGAGAACTCGCATTGTCGTGATGGAGGATGATGCGGCGGTTGCAGTTCTCTTTACGGAGTTCAGAAACGACCTGTGGCAAACAAATGCTGGCATACCATTCTGCATTAACCGTTCTTTGTCCATCAAGAGGAATAGTCGTAACATGGCTGGTTTTGGAGACAAACGTGGCCACCATTTTTTTTGCAACACTCCGTGAACGAACAATTTTTGTTGGCTTTAACTCATTTTCGAACACCCTAACTCGTGAATGGTTTTTTGTTTCGGATTCGTACGCGTATATCCAGGATTCGTCACCTGATACGATATTGTATACAGCATTTGAGGATCCTGCGTGGAATCTTTCGAGAGTTCTGAAGCACCAAGTAACGCGAGCCGCTTTTTGCTCTTCACAGAGCGAATGTGGTATCCATCGGGAAAACAACTTTTTTACACCTAATTGATTATTTCTATTTGACAAGAGACAAGATTATTTCTATTTGACTCATGCCAATGTCTAAAGTTGCTTGAATTTCGCGGTATGTCACATGTCGATCTTCCTCAATCAGCTTACACACAGCATCAACGTTTTCTTGGGTGACCGCAGTTTTTTCACGACCTTGACGGGGATCATCACTGAGCTTGACACGTCCACGATGAAATTCAGCAAACCAGTGATAAATCGTGGTTTTGGATGGGGCTTCATCACCAAATGTAGAAATCATCCGGTCAACAGTGTTAAACTACTTCGAAAGTCATAATAAATCATTGCTCCTGAATTTTCTCGAGTCAATTCCATTTTCTCAACGACTAAACAAGTTTGAAAAAACCTTGTGACAAGACCGAGAATCTTTTTTTAAATAAATAAATGGTGTTCGATTTTTAAAACCAAGGAATTTGCAATTAAAAAGATTTTAATATGACAGGAACAGCGGAAATATTCCATTCCCGATACTTTTAGTGCAGCCTAGTATTGGCTTATGAAGTAAATGGCTTATGAAGGAAATGATGTTTTCGACACGTGTCATTTAAGTATGTTCATAGCGTTGGTACTTTTAAAAATTACACAGCATATTCTTCTAAATATAAAAATTTCAGAAGAGTATGTGTAAATAAATGAAAAGAAAAAACACTAAGCTATTCGACGCGACCGACTCAACACGGCTAAATAAATTTGTTCAAAACGTTTTGCATAACAAAATAGACAGCGACGCTGCTCTGGGCAACGTGTTGCTAGACTAGTTAGCCGACTACAGATCCGAGATATCCGTCATTTCATCTACTACTGGTCCTTGAACCTGTAATCAAACAGACGCATATCAAATTGTATGGGATTTCCGATGGAGTTTTCTTTTAATACTTTTTATTATTTTACCGAAGTTAAGCGAGGTGAAGAATTGAACGACTCGTTGAACGTTGTATAAAATAATCGGTGTATAAAAAATAACAATTTCTCTTATATACCTACCCCCTCCCCCATATTTTCCATAGTTGCCACTCTTAACAGGCAGGTTGGAAATCGCAGTATTTTTATCTTTTACAGTTGTTATCAGGAAGATGCTCATCCCATCTTCGTGTTCAGTTTCCCTCAGTTGCCTCGTACGACACTCATGGAATATAATGGGGTAGTGGATTCTATATTACCTCTGAGGACTAGGATGGAATGCCTCGTTTCCAGTAAAAAGGGTCTCCAGTTTTCTACACGCACCATACGAAACGGCAGCATCTCCTATTTTACGCTGGTATTCTGCGACAGCGCGATCCTACCCCGGTGGAATCGACCCATTCGTGCTATAACTATAATAATATAGTTGCAGCGTGGTAACCACTGGATTATATTAATAATGCAATTCCTGTCGAAATGTTTTAAATAAGTTTTTTTTCATGCCTGGTGCGTAATCTTTCAGTCCTTGCTTGTAGGCTTAACTCCATTAGGTAAGATAAATATTGGTCTGCTACAATTTCAATGCTAGATGGCGAAAATGTAAATGTTTTAGAAATCTTTCTCTCCCTCACATGCATCGATCACTATTCTTTATTAGTGATCGATGCTCACATGCAAATTCTTAGCGGTTTGTCGCACCGCTAATCACATCAATCAATGCTTAAAAATACCATTTCAAATTTTTTCCTTCAATTGCTTAAGTTTATTATTTTCTAATTTAACTTTCAGTCTTTTAAGGACCGGTTCATAGTGCGTATGTACTCTTTCTATGAAAATTTAACTTCCGAACAGAATTATTTTTTATAGCTCAATCTAAACCTTAATTTACATTACCAATACCAACCTTTGATACGGAAAGTAGAAGTAGTCGACAATGCTTACTTTTGTATGAAATAAAACTTCAATATAATATGCGTTCACTATATTGTACGTGGTTCCTCACATTGTATAATGACTTTTATTGGCTCATAAGAACAGGAAATCTTTTTAATATGGACGTATAGGCTAAAACACGGCATATGTTCGTAATCTAAGAATTCAATGATGCAATTTAAAAGAGTCCAATAAACAATAAAATGCTAGCAAAATACGAGAAAGGAGAGTGTTAACACTTCGGATAAAATTTATCTTCAACCAAATTCATGTAATTTGTTAATAGGTTAAAATGTTAACACATATGTAATTTGTTGTCGTTTCGTTCAAAACACTGCTAACTTAACAAAGTATCTTTTTATGGTGGAATTGGCATGTCATTTCGATAAACATTCAAAAAAAGAGAAAATAATAAATATTTTCTTGTATAAAATAGCCATTATTAAAATCATTACAATTAATTTCGCTACAAAATTTTGTATTGATATAATAATAATTTTTAATACAGGTAAACTGTGTTGATTTACAGCGTTTGTTTGTCAAGCAACAGCCTTTGTCTTCACCCGAAATTTCAGTCTAAACCATACTTTACTGAGCAGATGAGAACCGACTGTAAAACTGAAAAATAAACAAAAGTAAACTTTGCATTGACTTTATATATATATATAAATATATATATATATATATATATATATATATATATATATATATATATATATATATATATATATCGCTAGCGTAAAACTTTGACATTGGTAGCATATGTTGCATTGTGTGACTGTAGAGTTAAGTAGCGTTAATGAATCTGGCTATTAGACTTCACACATCGAGAGCATATTTTTTTTAATTTCTTCATTTTTGGCGCTATTCCACAAAAAGCACGACAATATTATCACGGCTCATATCTCAGACGTTTTTTTCCTGTATTCCATAGTTCATATGATGCATTAACTTACAAAATAATTTGTCTATTAAATCCGCAAAGTAATTTTGATGGATTGGGCCATAAAATCCTATACTATTAAACGAGCAATTCTTGTATATATATATATATATATATATATATATATATATATATATATATATAGTCGGGATCTCGGAAACGGCTCCAACGATTTTCATAAAATTTAATGTAGAGAAAATCTATTTTTTCGAGCCCTTTTTTAGTATTTTTTAAAAACACGAAAATTTAAATTAAAATAATTGCACTCATGATTTTTTATTCAAATAACCAGTTCCGTATTTTTCTGTTATGTCGCTAAGATCAAAAAATATTATTTATATTTCATCAGTATGTAATTTGTATCTAAATATAATTTCCAAAACACACGAATTAAAAAAAATCGAGCGAAAAATACCGAGCAAAGCTCGGTCTACCGGGTACTTTAACTTTAACGGCGTCGATACAACTGCAGCTAATATCTACGAATCACTCCATAAGCTATGCATCTAAATTAAACTATGTATTATACTCATAATAATTTTAGTATATCTTGGTCATGTAGAAAGAATGAACGAGGAAAAGTGACAAAGCAAATCTATGTTGCGGAAGTGAACGGAAGAGTAGAGACGTCCGAAGCGAAAGTTTGTCGACCAAATTGGCGATATATAAAAAATGGGCCAAATTAAGAGTACCCTTAACCGACGAGCATGTATGCGTAGGTATATGGATGTGGAAGAGGCGAGAGAGGTATGTCAGGATCGTGCTAAATGGAAGTCTCTGCCTACTCCTCTGGGTGACAAGCGTAAGTGTTTATGTTTTATGTATGTATTTACCTACCTTTGTTCTTTAATAAAATGTTGTAATAAAAGTATTACATTTAAAAAAAAACAACGAGACCGACTCTATTAAATTACATGAACATAGACTTATTGATTTGGATTGTCTTACAGGACAAAAATTTATTAACAGCGGTATACTTAAGTGTGACTGTAAAACCCACCCCGGTTTAGGAATGTGAATATCGGTGCAAATTCGAAATGTGATCTAAAAATGATCATGAAAACAGCACAAATATTGCAGTAGATCAGAGACCTCTTAACTTACGTTGGCAAACAAAAATACTGCGAACACGGGCCAATAAGAAATCCTTCGGATACGTTAGATAACAAATAACGATATTTGTTTTCGCTTGAAGATAAATCAAGATAAACTAGTTCATTTCTTTTCCTATAGAAGATAACGAAAGTTTCGTTTATGGATACTGAGCTGAAGAAAATATGTGGTAGAGCTACGCTGCAGCTATATGTACATAACATGTACATATAGCTGCAGCGTGCATGCGCAAGCGTGCATGTGCAAGCATGCTGCGGCACAAATAGGTCGGCTTGACCGATGTGTGACCATGCTCTCACCGAATACTACTGAGAATCGGCAAAATAATGCTGCTGTATATCATGTTGAATGCAGAGAACTTAACCCTTTTTACTGGCAACGAGGCATTCTATCTTAGTCCTCAGGGGTGACAACCGTAGAATACTATAATACACAATAGAATGGCTGTCAACCTTATTTTGTAAGAGGATTGGCGTCGCAGGAAGCACACATACAAGTAATTACGTCGTATTATTACTTCTACAAACCCGAATCGCTGTGTTGGCAGACGTATTTACTAATTTACCCATTTTAGACTTCTGATTAATGTTCAAGATCATCATTAAAGAAAATCCTTTTAAATTTTAATACATATTTATTTGTAAAGAGAGTGCAATTTGAAATTTTCTAAATAATTTGCATGCGAAATTTGGAAACGATTGTAACGTCAAAACATATCTTGTGTTGACATTTATACGTGTGAATTGATATGTTAGTGACATTTTAGTGGCTACACGGGCTCCGCCCTCTCCCCCGTACTATTATGTATATGTTATAGTATTCTATGGTGACAACGCATCTACACTTAGATTCCTAATCGAGTTATAATGTGAAAAATTGTGGAAAATAATGTAGATGCTTATGGGCCTCAGCACCCACCTACCATCAGATGAAATGTGTGCTCGTTTGTAACCATTGTTCAATAAAAAATAAAATATGTAAGTACCAAGTTTATATAACTCCTCAACTGAAACCTAACGCCGTGTTGTAATGCCGTCAAGAGAATAAATCATCCAATTTCGTCCCTTAGGTGTTGTAAAGGAGGACCATGGAAAATGATTTCATTGTTTACTATAGATTGCGGGTAGGTACACACGCCATTCAAAGACAAAACCTAGACAAAGCTGTGACTGCGTCGCCAATCCGCCTGCTAACGTAGCGCGAATGACCGATTCCTGCAATAACTTCAATGAGAGAGGCCTACATCAATGAGTAGATTTATTAAATTGAAAAAGCGGTCTAGGTGCGACACGACAAGTCCACACTACTAACTTCCCAGTGAAAAGATAAAAAAAATTCTTATGTTTTAATATTTTATACAATTTTTCATTCGCCACAAAAAACGACTTGACTGATTTTGCTCAAAATTTAATGAGGTCTAAGTTACATAATTATTAGAGATGGGCCGAATATTCGTTTTATATTCGGTATTCGGTAGCTTTACCAAATATTCGGCTTAATTTCCGAACATTCGTTAATGTGTTACTCAAAGTGTCCATTGTATTGTAATTTTACTGTTGAACGTATATTTTATTTATGGGTTAAATCTACTTGTATAGTGTTACGGTTTAATGCACTGTAGATTTATTTCCAAACTTGATAAAATGTTTTTGGAATCAAACAAAGAAACATTACATTACATTAGTACATACATTTCACTTTACTTTGGTCCTCAGTTTCTCTAAAATAAGTCCAAATGGACTTATTTTAGAGAAACTGATCTCCTGCCACTTATTTTTATCATAATATAATTATCAATTTCACTAAGAAAATAACACAACGAAATACTTTTTTTCTCACAAAAACAGTCAAAACAAACATGTGCCGGCAATTTGCTCAGTACTAGATTATGCAACAATATGGTCAGGTGTGGCGGGGTAGCGAGGGGCAGGGTCCCGCGCTAATCACGTGCGCTTTATGGTAAAAAGTTTCCACCAATATTCGTATTCGGTGAAATCCATGTTCGGTCCATCTCTAATAATTATGCGTTAAATGAAACTGGTCCCATGTCAATATCACTGTTTGTTCTCGAGATACACGAGGCGAAAATTGAATCCCAACATACATACACATACGTACGTACATGTGCACACACAGACATCCTCTTAAAAACCATACTATTCGACTCTAAAGACCTTAAAACACGGAGATATGTTAAAATTTCTGTCTTGCAAAATCGGACCCATTACAATAATTTCCCACTGGGAAGTTAAAAATAAGGTCCTTTCGTCAAATTATATAAGTCAGAGATAAGTTATTGTTCGTATTCTTTAAATTTCTCCCTTTAATTACTTCATTTCAATTGTAATTACTTAAAAAAGGTTCACAATTCGATTGTATTTTCTTTTTTATATGTTACACGATACTTACGTCAAATGTTAATAGCTTTTAATTATTATTCTAATAAAAAAGGTTATACCTACCTCAAGGGTGGTACATGAGGTAAAAATTATACCGCTAAGGATGTTAAAATAGGGATTTTTTTAATATAACTCTATTTATATGACATTCAAGCTTGCGAACTTCTAAGCTCACTCAGGGGTAAAAAATTTGACTTTAAAAAATAAAAGCTGACTTTATGGGACAAAAAGAAATTAAATAATTTCACCATGTTTAGCACCAACTCCTCAAAGCGTAGATTAAAATTATAGTAAAAGGCATCTTTTTATTAAAATTTTAATATTTACACACATTTTATTTTCTTGGTTCATTATGATTTCTTATATTTACGCGAACACTGTACATTGATTAAAACTACTTTTACGGATTTCTTTCGCGTTTTATTTATTTTATTTTTAACCCGACGTTTCGGGTGCTTTCCAGCACCCATGGTCACGGGGGACTGAGGTGACTGACGTCCCGATGTCAAAGTTAACCCGGAGTACCTTCAGCTTTTTTAATTATTGTCTTTGGTCCGATCTACGCAGAATGAACTAACTGTGGTTTGAAGTCTTGCAGTGGTATGCTTGGGTTTAGTTTTAATTTTATTAATTATAGGATCCCAAGCAGGTGGTAATACCAAGCCTCCTTCTCTATTGAAATTAGGATGTTTTTTAATTTCAATAGCCTCACGTATCATCCTTGGTAGGAATCGGTGTTCTTTCGCGAGGATTTGTGGTCTATCAAATCTGATGTAATGGTTGGGGCCATCTAGGATATGATCGCAAACTGCAGACTTCCCGGAACGTTGATGCTTCACGTCAGCTATGTGTTCTTTTACGCGGGTTCTAATTGATCTCTTTGTTTGCCCTATATATGAGAGACCACAATCACAATCAAGCTTGTACACTCCTGCATCTTGTAGAGGAATATGACATTTGACGGATGGTAAGAACTGACAAATCTTCTTCGGCGGCTTGTAGAATGTTCTAATAGAAGCTCGCTTCAAGATGTAGCCAATCTTGTCTGTGACACCTCTGACATAAGATAGTACAGCAGGCACACGCTCGACTGTGGCCGGCTTCACTCGGTCACTGTGACGGAGGCGCGGGACCCGAAGCTTGTTGTCGTGCAGAACCTGCTTGATGTGCTGAAGCTCGGCGGCCAGGTGTTTGCTGTCACAGATTCCTCGTGCTCTCTGTAACAAAGATTTGCCCACGGTAGCTAACTGTGAAGGATGGTGGTGAGTTTAGTAACAAAGATTTGCCCACGGTAGCAGTGTCAGTGTGCAGTGCAGTAGTCAGCACGGCAGGCAGCACCTCTGACATAAGATAGTACAGCAGGCACACGGTAGCAGCGTGTGCCTGCTGTACTATCTTATGTCAGAGGTGTCACAGACAAGATTGGCTACATCTTGAAGCGAGCTTCTATTAGAACATTCTACAAGCCGCCGAAGAAGATTAGTCAGTTCTTACCATCCGTCAAATGTCATATTCCTCTACAAGATGCAGGAGTGTACAAGCTTGATTGTGATTGTGGTCTCTCATATATAGGGCAAACAAAGAGATCAATTAGAACCCGCGTAAAAGAACACATAGCTGACGTGAAGCATCAACGTTCCGGGAAGTCTGCAGTTTGCGATCATATCCTAGATGGCCCCAACCATTACATCAGATTTGATAGACCACAAATCCTCACGAAAGAACACCGATTCCTACCAAGGATGATACGTGAGGCTATTGAAATTAAAAAACATCCTAATTTCAATAGAGAAGGAGGCTTGGTATTACCACCTGCTTGGGATCCTATAATTAATAAAATTAAAACTAAACCCAAGCATACCACTGCAAGACTTCAAACCACAGTTAGTTCATTCTGCGTAGATCGGACCAAAGACAATAATTAAAAAAGCTGAAGGTACTCCGGGTTAACTTTGACATCGGGACGTCAGTCACCTCAGTCCCCCGTGACCATGGGTGCTGGAAAGCACCCGAAACGTCGGGTTAAAAATAAAATAAATAAAACGCGAAAGAAATCCGCAAAAGTAGTTTTAATTCTTGGTTCATTAATAGAGATGGCCGTAGATATTTCGGCTATTTGGTCTCCAAAATAAATTCAAAAGCAAAATATGGTTTATTTTTACTACTCTCTAAACTCTCTACCCCATGTCATCCCGTAGGTCTGCATCGTAAAATGTGACAGAAGGAAATAGAAACAAGATATAAACTGCGGTTGCGCTAAGTGTGGCATCAATAGCAAATATTTCCGCTACGAAATAATGTATGGGAAAGGCTATATTCAGCAGCGGATTTTAGTAGGCTGTAATTAATCAAAAATTATACTCTATATATAATTATACTCTTCACTTTTCAGTGGATCTGGTAACATTCTGTAAAATCTGACATTGGCATCTGGTAACATTAACATTACCAGTTGGCGTCTGTTTAAAATTTTATTTAACATTGTTTTACAAAGAACTGCAATCAAGATTGGATAATTAAGTACGTATTTTAGGAACAAAAGCAAACTGGAAAAAAGTGGCGGTTGTTGACTCGTTTTCATTAGCCGGAAATCCTTAATTATTTTTACACCTTTATTGTTTTAATGCTTTAAGCGACCGAAATAACGAATGTCTTCAAACCGAACATGTGTTAAGGCATAACAAGCATTGCATTTAAAAAAATATTAATTCATCATCATCATTACAGCCCTTCACAAGTCCACTGCTGAACATAGGCCTCCCCCAAGGTATGCCACAAAGCACGGTCCTGAGCCACCTGCATCCATCAACTTTCTGCATGTCTTCCAGGTAGTCACTCCATCTAGTGGGGGTCGCCCTACACTTCGCCTACCGGTACGAGGCTGCTACTCGAGAACCTTTTTTCCCCAACGGTTGTCGGTTCTTCGAGCTATATGCCCGGCCCATTGCCACTTCGGCTTACTAATCCGTTGGGCTATCTCGGTCACTCTGGTTCTACTGCAGATATCCTCATTAGGATATCCGCAGTAGAACCAGGGTGACCAGAGGGAGACAGGCAGGAGATGGGCAGTAGCATCTTGCTAATAACAACAATAATATAATAAAAAAACTGCGGTTGCCAACCCGCTCGCCGGCAACTCTACGCCAAATATCCCCCCGTGGGTAACGACGCAAAAAAATATTAATTAAGTAATCAAAAATACCTTATTCGGTATAAGGTCTACAGCGTCTGATTGGCCAGTTATAACCGAAGATAATAATTTATATAATAAAAATATTACTATTTTTACCATAGACTAACGGAAGGTAAAAAAGTTATTGGACTAATTTTTGTAACAAAAGGTATTTCAAAAGTTAGTAAAAACGATAATTTCATTTATTACTGTTTTCTCTTATAATAATTTCCTTTAGAACTCGATGCATTCCTGGTAGCTAATGATTGAAAAATAGTAAACATTTTTTTTTCAGTAATACAATAAACTAAAACTTCAGAGCACGGATAAAGATGATGTTGAATGTAGCCGGAATCCTGAGCCCGGCGCAGATAATTACAGGGATCACAAGGGACAGTTTTGCGTACTTAATTGTAACATGCTAAGCAGGATATCCGTGCATTAGAATAACCAGCACAGCAACACCTCGTCTAAACCAAGCATTAACTAATTAACAATCGTCTCTACATAGCCACAGAATAAATAATGGTACTACGTACAGAAGCTGCACTCCTTTGATGTTGACTGCTTGTTAACGTTTAATTGCCTACATAATTATTATTAATTAGATAAATCACGCACGCAAACTAAATAAAACTTTATCGCTGCGCGCGAATGTCTGTAGATATTACTTTGCATCTTTTCCCCTTCCTACGTCACTGCCGAATTTCCGTGGTTACTAAGGGCTGTCAATAAAGAGTAAAAAAATACATCGCGAAATGGTAATTAAGTTATTTAGGTAAAGTATCTATTCTGACTATGATCGACTGACCCATATTTTCGCGATGCTTGGGTCGGAAGAAATAGGTAGATAGTGTAAACAACAAATAAAACTGAAATATGTACATTGACATACAAAAAAAAAACCAAAATACGATTCCTAACAGAAATGTGATCGTATTCTACTTAGTTAAAAATCTTCTTAGTAAGCAAAGTTTTAATTTCAGTGTTTTGTGTTATTTAGTACACAACAAAAGACAAGTATAGGTATGTAATTAGATACTTGAATAATGAAGTAAATTTCAACAAAGTTTTGTAGTAAAGTACGTAGGTATTACTTCTATTCCTATGTAAAAAAATGTAATAAATTCACCTTTCACAACTTCCTACTAAAATCCTTCCGTCACTTAAGGGGAAATATAACCTGAAATGGCTTAGCAAGATCCTCCGTTATGCCGAAAGTATTGTAGCATTAATTTTGAAATAAATATATAGTAAAGTTGAGGATTAATGTTAAAGATTATGTTAGACGAAAACACGATTCCGTAAAATTTTCTCGATAGAAAAAAAATCCAAAGTTACCTCCAAACTGAACAATAAACCGCTGTTATTCATAAAATACTTTTAATAAGATCATGAAACTTTGCATACTAACTGAACTAACTATAAAGCAGTGCTTATGTTATTTACTTTTTTTAAAATACCATTATTTTCACTGTAAAAAGAAATTACCTAAACTATCGGCGCCCTGAAGCTTGATTCCTGTCGCCCTCGCCCCGTTAGTATCGCTTAGGCTTTTGAAGGGAGAAGTTGTGTCGCTTACGATCAGAATACACATTACGCAACAAGACGACGTAAAATTAAAATGGGAAATAACCGTGATAAAAATAAGAAGCGACAGGGTTGGCGTCTAGAAACAGGCATAAATATGATAAACCTAATGAAATAAGTGTCTAACGACCTTTCTACTTACAGTATTAGTGATTACAACATGTCGGTACATAGCATACGACGCGCGGGCAAGTGGGGACGAAATTAGAATTTGAGCTGACTTACTATATCCTCTTAAAGAATGATATTATCTGAAACCTTTTGTTGGTGATTTAGCATCCATCAACGCAACAATTATAGTAGGAACGACGTTTTGCTATTAGGATTTGTCAAATAGGTAATATAAATAATATATAATTATTAAATTACATTTAAAAATTACTTTTTTACTAAACACTAATAGAACAAAAACTATTTCAACAAGTATTTACAAAAAAACTATTTACGTAGACAGCGTTAAACAACTTTAGCATTCAATCGCCTCCAACGTGCTAGCCCCGACTGCGTAAGCGTATGAAGCCCGAGGCGCCTCGCGATTGTAGGTGATTATTTCTCGCAGCGCAGGTAGCAAGAGTGACAGAGGCCTGACATGGCTTCCTTCTGACTATAATTTCGATATGTTATATATAAAAAAGCACAAAAATATATACAAAATTAGTTTCAGGGAAAATCGTATAAGTTCGACATAAACATAAAAGTATATTTCATCGTTGAATTTGATTACTTAAATGATAAATTTATTTTAAGTTGCAAAACTAACAGTATTTTCCACACCCATTACAGCGATAGCCATATGTTTTCTACGTTTATTACTCTATGTTTCAGATATAAAATATAATAAGAAAGAACCAGAAATTAATAAATATGGTTTCATTTTATTTTCAAACTCTTTGAAATAGCTTCATTTTACAGAGGTAATTGTACATATAAACAAAAAAATTACTTGAAAAATATCCCTCTTTATTTACCTACAATTTACTATGTTATGTGATAGCCATTATAACCATTAAGCGTTCATAGAGCATTCCAATCCTAAGCACTTGTAATGTAAGTAGTACAAAGTTGAGTAGGTACTTTACAACACGATTAAGGGTCGATTAATATGGAGCGCAGACGGTGATAGTAGCTAATCGATATTATACACTAATCCTTATCTTAATTCATGTGTAAAATCCTATCCTATACTATTAAACGAGCAATTCTTGTATATATGTATATATATATAATCGGGATCTCGGAAACGGCTCCAACGATTTTCATAAAATTTAGTGTCCAGGGAGTTTCGGGGATAATAAATCGATCTAGCTAAGATTTATTTTTAGAAAATGTCTTTTTGTCCGTGTTTTTAGGCAATTAAAAACTGCTACAATATAGTTAGAATAAGAAGGTAAATTTTGACAGTTTGGTAATGATTATAAATAGCTTATTGGTATAATGGGCGGTCACAAAATCGTAAAACCCCGGTTCGAGCCCAGACCGACCGACCGACTTTTTTATTTATTTTTTCAAGTTTCTTTCTTTTTTGAGAAAATATATTTTTTTCGAGCCCTTTTTTTAGTATTTTTTAAAAACACGAAAATTTAAATAAAAATAATTGCACTCATGATTTTTTATTCAAATAACCAGTTCAGTTTTTTCTGTTATGTCGCTAAGATCAAAAAATATTATTTATAATTCATCAGTATGTAATTTGTATCTAAATATAATTTCCAAAACACACGAATTAAAAAAATCGAGCGAAAAATACCGAGCAAAGCTCGGTCAACCAGGTACTAATAAATTACGGTTGCAAATTTGTTATAGACAAATAAGTAGACATGGAACGAGTAGTGATTCGCCGAGTATTCGGCCACCGAGTATTCGACCTAAATTAGGCCGAATATTCGGTGGCCGAAATAAAAAACGCGGTAGCGGACGGTGCACGGTAATTTTCCTTACACAGAGTTAGGGATGAAGTGATACAAGTAAATACAAGTACTTACGCGATACTTTTCTTTCGGAGCAGTGTACAAATGAAGAAGCAAAAAGTAGCAAGCTAGACCCAAATAGACCGAAAAACTAATGTTTTTTCATCACAAACTTCTCTTAAATTTTAAATATTAACAATAACAATTTCTATTATAGATTTTTATGTACGTTCTCAATAAGTCTGCTGTTTCTCATGTTCCTGATATTTTAGTGTGTCTAATATAATAATAATGATAAAAACTGGCTTTTTGTCTTTACTTTTATCTGAAATATAATTAAGGCCGAGTATTCTGTACTCGGCCGTTAATACTCTGTGATCGGTCTGAACCCTAAAAAAGGCCGTATCCGCCGAGTACCGAATCCAAACCGATTACTCGTCCCATGTCTACAAATAAGGTCCCATACTTCATATTACATACAAATATATTTATCAAATGTTTCATTATATTGAAGGTAGTATTGCGACTTTTTATGTAATGATTAAGGCAAATTCTTTACAAAAAAAAAATCATTGTAGTAATCATTCATTGTCAGTCAAATTTTATCGGTACCTATGCTTAGAGTTTCGAGTAGCGGTACTTTTCCTGCTACCGGTATGATGTGTTTCGTTATTAAACACTTTTGGTATCGGAATATCGATATTTAGTTACTTTCTAATATTTGTGAAAAAGTTGATTAAAAATGCTATAAGGTTCAAAGCGACTAAGGACTCTAAAATGTTTAAGCAGAACACCAGCATTCGCTGTTCCATGCATTTAGAGCGTGGATTTCAATATAAAAATTGCTTCTTCTATTACTGAGGGATCTTAATCAATTCATATTCATTATGATATTATTTCCTAAATTAGTACATATATTTTAAGGGGAAATATAATGTCAAATGGCTTAGCAAGATCCTTCGTTATGCCGAAAATATTGCAGCATTAATTTTGAAATAAATATATGGTAAAGTTGAGGATTAATGTTAAGGATTATGTTAGACGAAAACACGATTTCGCAAAATTTTCTCGATAGAAAAAAAATCCAAAGTTACCTCCAAAATAAACAATAAACCGCTGTTATTCATAAAATACTTTAAATAAGATCATGAAACTTTGCATACTAACTGAACTAACTATAAAGCAGTGCTTATGTTATTAACTTTTTTTAAAATACCATTATTTTCACTGTAAAAAGAAATTACCTAAACTATCGGCGCGTAAGCAGAGAATATACACTCACCGGCACGGAAACTTGGCCACTCGTGAATTTGCTGATTATTTGCACTGAAACGTTTTTTTAACAGTAAATTAAGAGTAGATGCATTCAATAAGTGTCTCTAATGGTTTTAGAACATAGAAATTTAATGTTTACTTCACCGAAATTTTTCTTTTCAAGATAACATGTTTTCACTAAAATTAACATCCTTCCATTGTCACTTTAAAAACACTACAAAGTTAAAAATTAAGTCTGTTTCTTTATTGTCTATCAGTTTTAATATCGGGTGTTTCCTCCTCTAGCCCTGATAACCGCTTGCATTCGATCTGGCATGCTTTGAATGATGTTTCTGACATCAACTTGCGGTATGCTGTCCCAAGCGGCCAGCGCTGCATTTCGGAGCTCATTTAGAGTTTGTGGCGGTTTGGAGCTGGATGCCCATACATGCTCAATTGGATTTAAGTCCGGGCTACGAGCTGGCCACTGTAATTTTTGTATTCCAACCTCTTCCAGATATTCCTCTACACAATGTGCGACGTGCGGGCGTGCATTATCGTGCATGAGGAGGAATTGGTCGTGTCCAATGAATCCCGAATAAGGCATTACGTGCTCCTGAAGAACTTCCTCGATGTATCGAGTAGCTGTAAGCCGATTATCGACGATGACCAACTCTGTACGTGCGTCGGAACTTACCTCCTCCCCATACCATTATTGAGCCTCCATAGAAACTCACAGTTTGGGTGGTGGTAATGGGTAGAAACCTCTCTCATCTTTTTCTCCACACTCGTTCTCGACCGTCTGGAGCACGTAAAGCTATTCGACACTCATCTGTGAACAACACTCTAGCCCATTGCTCGTGGTCCAATTGACATGTTCTCTTGCGAACTGAAGTCGGGCTACTCGGTGCTGTCTGAGAAGTTCTGAACCTCGTGCTGGTCTACGAGCTTTTAAATTCACTTCCTCCATTCGTCTTCTCACCGTATGCTCACTAACATTAACGCCTCTTGCGATTTGGAGCCGCTGGCGTATCTCAACAGCGGTCAGGTAGCGGTTTCTCAAAATCTCCATAACAATAAAACGATCGTCCCGGGCCGATGTGCACCTTACGCCCCCACTGCCTGGCCTGCGGGTGTAGCGGCCTGTCTCCTGGTATCGTTTCAGTGAATACTGCATTGAGGACCGTGGTACGTTAAGCACAATAGCAACTTCACGCTGTGTCAGCCCTTGGTCAATTAATGCTACTGCTTGTGCAACTTGTGCTGGTGTTAATGGCATTTTTATTGGCTTTAAAGCACCTTTAGTTATTTAATTAAGACACAAGATCACAATAATTGAATAACCTTACAGTAAACTTTTCACAACACACAAATTTAAAATGTGAACTTGACCCGAACAAATGACCCGATTCAACTAAAAATTAAAGAACTCGTCATGGTGCACTTAAACATAATGAATTACCCTCTTGAACTTGAGAGTAAACATTTTTTGACATACTTGCATAACAAACATTCATCAGAAACACTTAAGGCTACAGTCTTTTAAAGTTGACTCACATCGAATCATTAGCGCCACTTTGATTTCTTTTTTTACAGCAAATTATTGTTTCAGAGTAAAATATTTTGATAACACATAAATACCCAGATTATAAGTAATGGCTAAATTTTTTTTTTGGTTCATCTATGTGGTCTATGTTAGATAAATCAAACGGTAAATAGAGCTCTCTCGCACCCAACGCAATTTCGAGCTTTGTTCGTGTACCATTATAAGGCAATCGATAATAAAAAGGCGAAATCTATTCAGCGCGTTAATAGCTAAACATCTTCATCTCCAAAATGCGCTGTTTCTTTTTTTCTAAATATCTTTCATTGTCTTAAATAAGAGGTCTCAATTTCGTTAAATTTCGCTGTTTTCGCCTCATAAAAACTATTTGTTTCATAGCAATAGCTGAAAATATTTATGCTATAATAATTTTTTTCTCAAGGGCAGGTGTTTAATTAGACAAATATTAAAAAATAATAATTTAAACCACTTTATTTCAAAATTAATAATTATTTCGATCGACCTATAAAATATTGACTTTATAAACAATAATTGCGGGCAATATTCCTTAGTAGCCGCTGAGCGGCTGTAGCGTTCAGACGTCTTGTCTGTGCCAAATTTTTGCACTTCCTCTCGCTCTAACATTCCTCTTTCTCTCTCTTTCCCTAATCTTGGTTGCGCATTGTTACGAATTGAAAGTTTCTCTACTTTATTATTTTTTGCATATAATTCTTTAAGGGTTTATAAATCATTTTGTATTTGTTTTATAACTTTTAATTTCGATATGGACCATAAACGTAAAAAATATGCTTGTACCAGAAAACGAAAATTGAAATCAAACGTTGAAGCAATGAACAGAAATAGAATTCAAAGGTAAGTTTTTTTGTGTTTCATAGTAAAATAGTTAACAACGTGCATATTTGTGAGCACTTGGTTAAATATTAGGTATATAATTAGGTACCTAACCTACATATTATGTAAGTTCTTCAAGGAAATATAGAAGTATTATACATTTTTGGATTGCACATGATGTTTTGTTTACAAGCGACAGTAGCCTAATGGCAGGGAGCGGACCGCGAACTCAAAAAGGTCGTGGGTTCGAATCCACCATTCGACTACTGGCGTGAACCACTCGTAACACAAGCAATTTAAGCTTACCACGAGTGGTTAATGTCCTTTTTTTAAAAAAAAGTACATTATGTTTTTATAGAAATACTTTTTTAATTTAATTTTTAAGTGTCATAAGGAAAATTTCGTCTTTTTGATTTTCAACTAGAGATTTCCTTGTTACCGGTAGCTGCTGATGTCGAGTTAATGACATTTTTAGATACGAAAACTATTCAGTAATACACGTAGACTACAAGTAAACTATTAAGTAATATCCTCAGCATCCCGTAATTTATTGTACGCCCACTATGGCCAATTTTGGATATAATGTGGCGTCAAACTGCTTACGACGTCCAATATACGGACGTCAAATAGGAGACTTAGCGCAATGTTCGCAAATTGTCATGCTGATCACAGAAACGTCAAAATCTAAAAAAAATTGGACGTCATTTTTCTTCCTCTTTAGCTTCCTGAGCTAATTGATTCTCGCATGGAACGCTCGATGCCAATCAAAGACCCTCCATACATCATTCAAGCCATTGCGAATAAATTAAAAAAAAGCGCTAAGTCGTCCGTCGATGCTGCTGTACAAGAATAGTAATTCATGCATATAGGTAAATGCTATACAAAGTTACATTATACTTTAATGAGAAACTATAAATATGTGTGATAGTGGACTGTTTGTACTTATGTAGAAATTATTTTGAGTTTTTTTTAAATCTATTTTAGTATTTAGAACTACTTGACGTACTTGACGGATTTTCGATAGTGTCCTCGACTTATTACGAAACCCTCAGTGCACGACTCATTCTAGCACTTGCCAGATTCATTTGAATAATCAATAATACGAGTACATGTTATACAGGTTCTAGATGATTATCTTTTAGAAACCTTTTCAACAAAACAACAAAAATTATACAAACTTAAAATATATTTTTTTTGTGTAACGAATTTTGTAATAAAAGCATGGAACAAAAATAGATACGAGGTAGAAAATCTGTATGTGAAAATTTGTTAGCTAATTATCAATAATCCTGTATATTAGATAAATTGATACTGGAAAATCTTAGTAGAGCAACTTTCCACGCTACGGCCAGAAAGATAACTGCGGTGGCGGTACATGAAGTGGCGGGGCAGGGAGGGTGTAGATGTGTCACCAGAACGCAATTTTTCTGTTTTGCTCTGAAAGACTGGGCTCTTAAAGCTTTTGCTATCGCGAGATAACCGCTTGGCCAAGTTTCCGTGCCGGTGAGTGTATACTCTACGCGAAGCGTAAGCTTGATCTTGATTCCTGTCGCCCCGCCCGTTAGTATCGCTCCGGCTTTTGAAGGGAGAAGTTATGTCGCTTACGATCAGAATATACATTACGCAACAGGACGACGTAAAATTAAAATGGGAAATAACCGTGATAAAAATAAGAAGCGGCTGGCTTGGCGTTAAGAAACAGGCATAAATATGATAAACCTAATGAAATAAGGTGTCTAACGACCTTTCTACTTACAGTATTAGTGATTACAAACATGTCGGTACATAGCATACGACGCGCGGGCAAGTGGGGACGAAATTAGAATTTGAGCTGACTTACTCTATCCTCTTAAGAGTCAAGTAATCAGATTGGACTGTTCTTTTTGTACTTTAGTGAAAGTGGTGTTATTTGCCAATATGTTTAACATAAAATAAGAGTAAACCAGACGTTAAACTATCGAAGTCTAAAATGCACTTAATTTGTAATAAATTATACCCGAGTGAATGAAGTAATTAACAGAAACTTGTAGCGAATGCCGCTAACACTTCATTGCAACTAAAGGTCAAGGTTTATTTAGCTTCCTATAACATTGTAGCCTGTTTGTACTTAAAATTTAAACAAGCATGTAGTATATAAAACTTTATTTTTTATTCACATTCAAGTTATATTGCAATTTCTCAAATAAGTTTACAAGACAGATAAGCAAGTATACGGATGCACATAATTATAACGCGTAACATTTTTAAATATTTATCAAATTACCCTACAAAATATACCCGCATCTTAAATATTACTTTGAAGGTAGTATGTTTTTTTGAAGTTAGTCGTCAAATAACAAAGTACGAAGTTAAAAAAGAACAACAAGAAGCATAATTATCACAGGATTCACTCAACACGCTGTTAGTATGTTACGAAAGCAAACAAAAACATGCTACGAACACGGAGCAGTAATAAATCGTTGGGTATGTTACACCGCAACACACATTGGATATGAGGGAATCAAAACAAACTCATTTACTTCTCGTTTAGTGTTATAAGTTTCATTTTATCCTTTCCACATTTATTTTTGGACGACATAATTCATATTTTCAAGATATGTATAGAATATGGAACAAAACTTACGAAAAATCTAAAATAAAATTTTTATTAACACTTTGTTCTTAACGAAACGTTGCGATGTTTCTAAAATACGAATTAAACATAAACGAGATTATCATAGACACCTAATAATTAAAATACACGCAAAGATCCCTAAAGCCGGCGGTTGTTGACATGAAATTTTCGTCGAAACAAGCCTGATTCAACACACCATAATAATTTTAGTACATGAAATCAGTAACATTCCTTTATTTCGTAAATACTAAAAAATTTCTTCAATATAATACGACCCAAATTCGCTTTTTCGTGACCAGTTAACCGTTTAATTCAAAAATGTTTTAGGTATTATAACATTATTAATTTCAAATCAGACAGTTGTTTAGTTAATTAGGTATATTATTTCGATAAAATATCCTTGAATGACTATTTATTATAAGGAGAGCTTAATCAATCTAATATCCTTTTAAAACTTAATTTTCTATCAGAATTAACCAGTCTACTTCAATTCAATTAAATACTCCGCGAAGGGATAAGAATAAACCTAATTAACGCTTTTCCACTTTATCGGAGACATACTAGCTAATGAAAAGAGGATTAGTCTTCGCTTAAAACAGAAAAAAGCAAAGCACGATAAAATAATGTTGGAGGTCATAAGTCTTAAGACGATTTTTAAAAATAAAAAATAGAATGAACTCTTAGTTAATTTCTTTCTTTAAATATTTTGAAATTGGAATGTTCTGAGAATTTTTAAGCATAAATTATTTTAGCTTTTTAGTTTTTATCGAAATGGCCGTGAGTAAAGATTTGCGTTCTACGGTGATTGGCCTGTATTCAGAAACGAGGCGGGCATTTCGAATTATATTATCTTTTAATATTGTGGACCCACATTTTGCTTATTAATTATCATTTCTTTAATACATAATAATATTTGTTTTTATTGGTCTCAAAACTCATGAACACACGAGGTATATATTATTAACGAAACGATGATTGTTTACTGTCCAATTTTGTTCAAGGCGGAAGCTTTCGAGTATTGTCATTTTTTGGTAATGTTGGTACTCATACTTTTCCAGTATCAAGTATATTAAGAAGTTAGCTTTTGTAATAATTACTAAATTTGTTTATAAACTTCTTCACAATATGTTGATGCGTCATATTATGAAGTTTTTGAAAGATTTCGACGGCAGCTTGAGCTACAGACAGTCGATTACCGTAACATCTCAAGAAGCCTAAACTAAATCAGAGCACTTGTTTCATCGTTTCCATTAATAGTTCACATCATGCACAGACAATTAATAAACAAACTCACACCACTTTTACGTATAAATCTACTTCAAATCATAGTTTAAACAATAACACAAAAGCAGCATCGACCGCTGGTAAAGTTCCCGCCAAAAAGGTTTCAAATGTTATCAACTGTGCAAGACATGTTGAAACGGTAGATAAAAACATGTTGACGTATTTTTAATTAACTTACGTCGAAAAGTAAAATTGCATTTCATTTTAACGCCGCAAGTACCAACCTATTATATCGCAGGAAAGCAGACCTTGCGAATGCAACTTCCTCGTGTTAAACAGAAATAAAACGAACAAATTTTTATCTGTCGTTCACAAATGGATATTTGAAAATTATTAGGTATCGACTACATGCAACATATGAAGTCAATAAGTCGCGAACCTAAAGGATCTTATGCTACCGACTCAGGGCGATTCGCTTGAATATGGAAAGAAATTTATTCAAGCGGTCGCTAACACTTGCTTGGTTAGTTAACACGATTTTTTACGTTAGGAAAGTAGAAAATGTTAGAACCATCAAAAATGTCTAGTTTTGACAAGTGTTGAGCGCTTCCAATTATAATTGCTTCATTTATTGGGATTTACTTTATATAACGATATTATTACCAAATTTATAAGACCAATAATTGTCAAAACGCATCAAGTCTATATTAAACTTTCCACGGCGATATTAATTGTATTGACGTCAACTTGAACGTAAATTTATAACGTGAATTTATAAATAGTCAGCATATAAATCGTAACAACACAAAGAAAAGAGCGAAGATAGAAAGTTAATGAAATTTGAGAACATAAGTAGAGACACTCGTAACATTTCACCCTGTGGCATACCAAACATAAGTTGACACCATTCAGATATGTTGTGACCGCTACCCACAGTCTGCTGCGCCCTCCTTTCTGCCAAGGAGGGTCGCGTTTTTATACGGCTTAGAGATCTCTAGTTAGATCGTTAAGCCAGTCCCTAAAAGGTAGGGTTTAGTGGGTAAAAGTCACCACATAACCACGCAGCCGGCTCTGCGTGGTATGCTATGAGCATTCCCAACCTCCCTCCCCCGCTTTCCGGAGGGTTGTCCATATTTGCTTCGGGCGCAAAAAAAAAACACAGTCTGCTGACGGTACCACAGGTAGATAGAAAACTATAACTAGCTATAACAACAGTGTAAGAAAATTTAAGATTTCAGAGCATGCCGAGGAGAATATGTAAACCATATTTAAAGCATTATTCAAGTCAATCAGAACAAGAACTGGCATTTGGAGGAATAGTTGCTCGTCACGCGACCGGGACTACCAAGATTTGCTTTATCGAAATTCACGACAATAATCAACTTTATATCAAAACAAGTAACTTCATTATCATTGTAATAAATCGAACATTAATAACATGAGTTCAAGCGTCAAGTCACAGTCCATTTCTTTTTTTTTTAAACTGTACAGATATTCCTACTGAAGAACATAATATATCAAAATGAATTAAAAAGGACCTATATGTAAGTGCTCTTTAATTTTTACGCTTACTATCATTTTATTTGCGTACAAATAATAAACTAATAAACAGCTTATACTATTCGATAAAGACCTCCAGATTTTTTTTAAATTTTAATACATATTAGTTTAATTGTATAAGGATTATAAACACTGATATTCACATGCGTCAACACGCGTATTAAACGGTTCTCTAAGGTGAATCGTGGGACGACGAGACGTCTATCCAGCAGCCAGTGATTGGTTAAAAAAATCGGCACAAGCTAGTCACACCAAAACTGGTGCCGGATAGTATGTATAATAAGATAAATTAAGAATTTACACATTAGCAAAGATGTCTGATATGTCCAACAATATCCAACCACATCCAACTTATTTATCTAAAGATAACGAATCACATTATTTATTTGTATTATAAGTAATTAAAACAAGATTTAATTATATTAATAACGCATTACATTTCAAGATAAACATTTATTATTACTTACGGTTTAGGCTGTAGTAAACAAAGGCCTACACGTGCCAAGATTGCCGTAAGTTATGGTTGTATTTACTTTAATACAATGAAGTCTGTTCGAATTTCGCTGATTACGCTCGTCTTTCACCGCTTTTACGACACTGTTCTCGGAAAGCGTCATTACTTTAGCATTACAGTTGTTTCATCAAGTTGTAACGTTAACTCGTATCCATAATCCGCCTACTAATATGGTACCGCTATTTCTTTGTTCTTTATTACGTCACTCCTATCACGTACAATAATTGTAGATTCTTATAATTCGCAGTGAAACTAGAATTGTTTACGCTAATAAATTGGATACGAATATTATTTCTTAACATTTACAGGTATACATTGCAATGTTTTAAAAGCAGCCATGAAAAATATAATGAAAACTCCCTTTTCTTCTGAGTCAGTAAAAGTCTACTTCTAGTCATGAGCCTTTCTTGTAAGATTTACTTATCGCAATCATCTGGCAAGTTGACTATAGCAGATTTATTTATTTATTTATTTGGTTCACCAACAAATGTTACACTAATACATATGCTCGATTCTAAGACAGTGTTATAAACTAAGTGCACATTCAATAATAAGTAAACACCGCATGCTTAGTGCTCAAGGCATTTCCTACAAGCCTTTACATAACAATACTTTGACGTTACTAATCGGTGCCAATCTGGGTATTTCATATCTGGATAGTGTTGGTTGTGTTGGTGTGTGGTTTACTGTCCTTACGACTCCCTCAGAATGAAACGGAATAAAAATCAAAACCTATATTTATTGTTTTAAAATTAAATAAGAACCTACCCACCTAACAACAAGCCCCAAAACCGGTAGTCTTTGCATTAATTGCAAACCACACAACGCAGCAGCAGTGGTGCTTTCTGTACTTAGTTGTAATAGTTCAAGCAGAACCAACTTATCTCAACTCAAAGTTTTAAAGAGCTTTACTAGCATTTAACACATTTCTTAGTCTCGCTAAAACTCAAAAACAGCTTGACCGATTTTGATGAATGTTTTTGTGTGTTTAAAGTCCCTAGATGATTTAGATTCATATTAGACCCGGTAGATAGAGCTGTTTTCGAGATCCCGAAATAATTCGTGCGAAGCCGGGGTAGATCGCTAGTTTATAATGTACATTTATATAAATAAGTCACTGTTAATTACGTTGATTAATATAGATCCAGTTATTACAGAGGAACTCAAACAATTTGCAGAAGCAATAATTGATGTGGAAGTGGAAAAATAAGCTGGCTCTTTCTACCTACAACAATAAAATTTTCTAATCTTCCATAAGCAATTAAATTCGGTGAAGTAATGCGTAATTCAATTAATTGAAGCATCTTTTCCAATATTTTATTGTTAGGGCGTTAACTACGTCTACGAACTCACAGTCCATCTGATGGTAAGTGGTTACTTCAGTCCATACGCAACTGCAGTCAACTTCAAACATCTGTTATTCAGGTCTGCCTGTAATTATATTGGCTCTATAAGGGTAAAGCATTTAGACCGGAACACAGCTGTTCGAGCACTGCTATCGGACTCCTAGGGAAAAACGAATTCCTACCACATAGTAGAACCGTTGTGATGTTGAGTGCAAGTTCGTTTATCGCACTTTACCATCAAATTTTATTACACAAGCTCATTTACGCAGACCCATTTTAACATTCATGAGAATTACTTAAGCAGAACTCAAAACTAAATCTAAAGGAGAAAATAAGATTTAAAATAATATTATAACTTATATTGAGATTTACTTTACTATCTTAAACAAAATCAATCACATACGGTAGATTTCAGAATCACTATACGTAAGGATCGTAAGATCTACTTTTGAAATATAAGCAAACATGGAAAAAATAAAATTACACCTTTCTTTCTAATTTGGACCATTGATAAACTTTTTTAGTGAATTAGGGTTACAGTTTTAGAAATAATATAGCGCACACATTTTGTTATCTTGCACTTTGGTTTGTATAAATAACTCAAATTTCGATAAACTTACAGTGTACATTTATAAAGAAGAATGTAATTTTGGTTATGTTTAAAAAATATATTTGAAGTTTACACTGTAACCTTTATAATTGTAACGGCTTGAGCAGGAAGTCCGTAAATACAGGCTACACCTCACCTGAACCAAGCCTTAATTAACACAGAGGATCTGCGATTACGGTAACCCGCGATTTGCCTAATTTTTCGAGATTTAAACGAAATATTTGCGCAGTATTTTGAGCTGGTATTTATTAAACTTATTTCATTAAGTATAAATCATGATTACTTGTAGTTTAGTGACTTATTATATATATGTACATACAATAATGTTTGACATGTTTAGCTTCAACATCAAACAGCTGGACAGAAGTTTCAACCTAGAGTTAAAAGAATATTTCCTAGAAATAAGTAGGTAAGCATAAGACATCATATGTTGTGTCCCGATTTTTATAGCCCTCCAAGGTCTTTTTAGGAGTCGGTAAGCATGGTGCTAGGGCATAGACAGTTAGGGCAAACAGGTTGACGAGTCCACTTCGCAAGTGGTTGTTTAGGAAAGCTGCCAATGTGCGGTGAAAGTTGAACACTATGAGGTTTAAGTTGGTGTTGGTAAGACATAACCGATCCAGATATGCATATGTCGAGTCTTTGCTGAACAAAGTCTCGGATTGGGGGCGACTAAATCTAGTCCAGGTTAACCTTCAGAAGACACAAGTTTGCGCGCTAACCGCTAAAAAGAACCCTTTTGTCGTATCTCCTCAGTTTCAAGGCACTCCCCTTGTAGCCTCAGTCAGTATCGGAATCCTCGACGTCGACATATCGGGTGACGTGCGGTCTCGTGGTCACTTGGAAGAGAAGGCCAAATTGGCCTCTAAAAAGTTTGGCGCGCTGAGCTGCTGAGCGGGACAGTATTTCCTGCCGGCACACTGCCTGCAACTTTACAAGGCGCAGGTTCGGCCGCACGTAGAATACTGTTCTCATCTCTGGGCTGGGGCTCCCCAGTGCCAGCTCCTTCCACTTGACCGCATCCAGCGCAGAGCGGCTCGAATCGTTGACGACCGAGTGCTTTCCGATCGGCTCGATTCACTGGCGCCACGAAGAGATGTTGCATCACTTTGCATTTTCTTTCGCATATAGCAAGGGGAATGCTCTGATCGGATTAATCCCAGCCGCCAAATTTCGTGAACGCACTACGCGGCAAACCTCCCGATAACATCCACACCATCTGGATGCTTGGCGGTCCACCACTGTACGTTTCACTAGGAGTTTTCTTCCGCGTACGACCTTTCTGTGGAATAGTTTACCACAGGCGATTTTTCCGGACCGATACGACCTAGTAGGGATCTTCAAGAAAAGATCTTACCCTTTCTAAGGGGCCAGCAACGCACCTGCAATTCCCCTGGTGTTGCAGTTGATCATGGGCGGCGGTAGTCACTTAACATCAGGTGAGCCGCATGCTCGTTTGCCCCTTTCTATAAAATCTTATATAATTACTAAAAATAATAAAATGATTTCTCATTTTAAAGTCCTCCAAAGTATAACTTATTTAATATAAAATTATCATTAAAATCTGTATAATCGGTAATAAATAATAATTAACAAATACATTACATAACAAAAAAGAAGAACGTATAGTCGAATTGTTAACCCCCTTTATTTTGAATTCTCTAAAATATAATCGATCCGCCCCCGCCTTCGCACGGGTGATTTCTATACCATCCGGAACCCACTCAACCGCAATAATGTATCAAAATCGTTACATCAATCAGACATCAATTGATTTTTATATATATAGAGATAATTTGAGAAAGGCGTTTTGATGAATATAAACAACTTTCTAATCTCCGTATGTCACAAAACATTATTTTATTTACTATTTACCTAAACCATTTAAGATTAACAACAAAAATATTGTAGTACTGAAATAGTTTATGTAATTTATTAGACTACTCCCCTATGACAAAAGTTACAATTCATGCGCGATTCCGGATCAAGGGACGACTAGTACCTTACTACAGTAGACCTTCGATAATCCGGCCCCTGGCTAATCCGCACCCTCTTGTAATCCGACATGCCTTAAATGAATCCGTTATGGGGTGGGGGTGTTCTTCGCGAATACGTGGACAAACAGATTGCATTTATTTCAGGCCATTGTCTCAGTTTAAGTGTGACTATGGGGTTGCAGCCTAGCGGACATCCATCATTTACGTAATTTTACATGACTTTTTATTATTTAATATTTGATATGTAATTTGTCGGATTACAAGGTACTCTTTTTCAAAAAGTTCCGGACTACCAGGGGGCTGTGGCAGTACTCTATAGTCCGACAAATTTGATAATCCGACACCGTCTTGCGAAACGTTTGTCGGATTACCGCGGATCTACTGTATATTAATTTATTACTGGCTCAACTTAGTGTCAACGAACTGCCTTAATTAGTTTTTGATGTAAGTGTGCCTACAGATAGATATCTTCATCAATGTCATCATGCATTACGCATACCTGCTTCCAGTAAATTACTCTATTATGCTGGCATTGAAAAACACAATTAAAATATTTTGATTACATTAAGGTAATCAAAATATTTTAATTGTGTTTTTCTGCCATTAGTTCACAATAGAAATGATTTACCTTAATTTGGTTTACTGTAATATTTGTAAATAAATACGTACAAACTTTATTTTATTGACAGCTTTCGATCTCTAGATACATTCCGGTTGATGCAAAAAGGTTAAGAAACTATTAAAATGCTTATCAACACTCACACCACGTGCACTAATATTTAAAACATGATTGGGCAAATTTTAGGTTAGGAAGGTTTTTCACCCAAGACTTTCCCTCCTTCTATCTACTTCTTCTTTATTATTCTACTGCAAAGCATCAGTGTACCTACTACTATGTCCTCATACCAATCATATAGCAATGAGTATAGTGAGGGTAGCATCAAGGGTAGAAGCGTTATGAGGCTTTCGCTCTTAATTCTCAAGGGTCGCATCTGTGTCTATTTTTTGGGCAATTCCAATATTTTATAAAAAAATATTTGTTCGTTGGATGGAAAGCTTGTTTACTTATTTTAATGTAGGTACGTCATAGCCATAGAATACCATAATACATACATAATAGAACGGGGGAGTGGGCGCAGCCCGTTTAGCCACATGTCAAATGTCAATTCACGTCTATAAATGTCAACACAATCAATCGTTTCCAATTTTTGTGACAAGCGTCGCTGCATGCAAATTATTAAAAAAAATGGCAGAACAGCGGGAAATGGAATTTAAATAATAGAGACATATCCTACAACCAGTAATTCGAAACTATGTATTTATATTTTGTGAATATAAGAAACAAAAATTAAGAAATATTGACGTGTCAAAAACATTAATCAAAAGTCTAAAATGTGTTTGTAGTAGTGATAACTGATAATAGATATTGCTTGTATGTGTGCTCCCGGCGACGCCGATCCTCGTACGAAATAAGATTGACAGCCATTCTATTGTGTATTATAGTATTCTACGGTCATAGCCGTCATCTACGCTATTATCTTCTACAGTAGCAAAAACAAGGTTATAGGACACCTTTTTTGGTTATGAGCCGGTCTACGTAGTCACCACCGTGTTACGTATGTCTACGCCTGACAGCAATGCTTGTACTGCAGATGACTGCAGTGTTCCGGCCTGAGGGGTATAAGGCGTATATACAGACTGTAAGGCATTCCAGCTTAATTCTAAAAATAACAACGCATCTGTAGCCTTCTTTATAGAAGTCTATTGCAGGTAGGATCTACAGGAACCACTTACCATCAGATGAACTGCAAGTTCGTTCATCACATCTTTTTATTTAAATAAAAAGTATTCAAAAAGCGTCAACCATATTCTGCTCGAAGCAAAGGTTACATAAAAGTACGCAATCAGGATTAATTAATGCTATCATAATCTTGTTTATACACCCGAATCAATGGTCGATTAAATGTCACTGTTGATAGGCGCTAAGTCCGTTTCAAAGCAAATTCTATTATGTCAGACTACCGGGAGCGTAAGCTTGTGAGATTAGAGGACGTTAACACAAGCTGACAAATTGATACGTCACACCTATACCCTTGGGTTTTCTTTTTGAGGTTTGTAAGTCAACATTTTTAATTTTCATTAATAGAACAGGCAAAATGAGTCGTAGTTTGATATTAGTTATATTCTAAACATGTTGTTGTTACAAGGCGAATCAATCATTTGTTTGCGAAAACAGTAGGTATTTAATTCTTATTGTTAGGCTTTTGAATCACTGCTAGATATAGACATTAAAGAATATACCAAGTGACTTCTTTTCTTAAGGATTTACCCAAACTTACCACGCTGAGGGGACGGGATGGTGGCCACAGTGCGGATACCCTCACAATGTCCCCGACATCAGTCTGTGAGATTTTGGTTCAGCATTGTCTCGTTTTGTAATTGCTAGAGCGCATTGTTTGTTAATAAACTTAGCATTTTTTAAAAAATTTGAAGCTAATCCTCAATTACAAAATTAAAAATAATTATGGCGCATACCCCATAGATTTATTTATATCACGACAGCGGATAACATTTTATTTTTGTCTTTTGGTTACCTATTACTCGTTTGGTTTACTAAAATATTAAAGCATCGTATGGGTCGGCTCGACAGGGGTAGGACCACGCTCTCACAGAATACCAGCGTAAAATAGCAGCTTAATGCTGCTGTGTTTTTTAATGGAAACGAGGCATTCCTTCTTAGTCTTCAAACGTGACAAAGCATCTGCATTTTGATTCTTCATTGAAGACAAATGTAAATGTCTATGTGTCACAATATCTACTTATTGTGGACTGTGCGCTCGTTTATCAACCTTTTTCTATAAAAAACTTATTCAAGTACATTCAATGGAATTTTGTATATAAAAGGAAAATATGTTAGCGTTATTTGCTAAATAAGTGATTAGCCTGCTGCATTTTATATCTAATACATTTTTCAAGATATTATTACTCCATAAATTTGTTTATAACTTTAGTAAGTGTCTACCCCCCAAACATCATGTGGTGTAACAACCCGGGGAGCTTCAGAACCTATCACAATATTTTGTCAAGAACAGGGTTGTCTAAAATAGAATGCTGAAAACATTTATATCCGCTTTTTTATTGATTCTTATGACACAGTAGCTTATATTTTGTAAATTTTATTATGATTCTCTTAAAAATAATCATAACCTCTTTTAATATGGGTACTTAATTTTTTTAAGTTATTAAAACCTACTTAATTTACAGAACTAGCTTAGGTCGCGACTCCACAGTGATCCGTATATCTCGCCTGTTCAAGAAGCCCACCAAAAATATACCCGACCTTGACGTTCACCATGATACACCTTACCTCAATTTATTGCCAAAATTAAGGGGAAATATAATGTCAAATGGCTTAGCAAGATCCTTCGTTATGCCGAAAATATTGCAGCATTAATTTTGAAATAAATATATGGTAAAGTTGAGGATTAATGTTAAGAATTATGTTAGACGAAAACACGATTTCGTAAAATTTTCTCGATAGAAAAAAAATCCAAAGTTACCTCCAAAATAAACAATAAACCGCTATTATTCATAAAATACTTTAAATAAGATCATGAAACTTTGCATACTAACTGAAATAACTATAAAGCAGTGCTTATGTTATTTACTTTTTTTAAAATACCATTATTTTCACTGTAAAAAGAAATAACCTAAACTATCGGCGTCTTGAGCTTGAATTCTGTCGCCCCGTTAGTATCGCTTAGGCTTTTGAAGGGAGAAGTTGTGTCGCTTACGATCAGAATATACATTACGCAACAGTACGACGTAAAATTAAAATGGGAAATAACCGTGATAAAAATAAGAAGCGGCTGGCTTGGCGTTAAGAAACAGGCATACATATGATAAACCTAATGAAATAAGTGTCTAACGACCTTTCTACTTACAGTATTAGTGATTACAAACATATCGGTACATAGCATACGACGGGCGGGGAAGTGGGGGCGAAATTAGAATTTGAGCTGACTTACTCTATCCTCTTTGACGTGCGTTAAACTCCGGTTACATATTTAACTTTTATTTCTTCTACTTTAATTAAAGACAATATTTTCTCAAATTTGTTTAATATTTATAGCACAATGCATGTTGTGATTGCCTCTAATTATAAAAGCAGTGAATCATGTAAAATTTATAACGCTGTAATTTAACCAAACATTAATTGCTGTTCCTTATGTTGGCAATCCAAATAAATAAAAAAAATACATAGTTCCACTTGTTACTGCTATCTTTCAGCGAAATTCCATCAGGGTGAATGTAAAAATACATTTATTAAAGCAGTAAATGTATTTATTCGCACACTTTTCATTAATAATTATATAATATTCAACGTTTTGACATCAAGTCTAAATATCAATTTGTATTGAATGAGTTATCAATCGGAGTCAAGATTATTCATACAATTTAACAAATACATAAAATATCACAGTGTTGTATGATGTAGATCGTGCCAAGCAATTATTTCATCTCGTCGAAAGAACTCGCATCAAAGCGAAAGACATTCCATCCTTTACTCTACGTGTATATAACTCGCTATTGCAGCTATGCATATTGAGAGAATTTTATACGCGATCTTGGCTCTCTTCCATATGTATTTTTCATTTTAGAAACGCCGCTATACATTTTGATAACTATAATAGGATAAGGAATTGCATCTGTTTAAATCTGTAAAATTATATAGAAAGTTATGTTACCAGAAATATACACGATTTAAATTTCGCAAATATTGCAAAATAATAACGTAGGTACCTAAAGGTGGGACTTAATTTAAACTATACGCGGTCGACTACGACCGGTTGCAATACTAACTACCAAACCTACGAAAATTTGCTGTTTCAATGACGGAATGATGCTTTTACTTATCAACGAACGAATTAAGTTTACTGGAAGGTTTTGACACGTAGGATGCAAGAGAAATCGGAAAGATTCTTATGGGAGGCACAATGCGGATTTAGACCTGGAAGAGGATGCACGGATCAAATGTTTTCTCTCCGCATGATCACGGAGAAGCTTCTGAGTGTTAACCAGAGGATTTTCTGTGCTTTTGTGGATCTGGAGAAAGCATTTGATAAGGTTATAAGGAAGAAAATGTGGGAACTGTTGCCGGGATATAGTGTGGATGGTCGATTGTTAAGGGCTGTGCAGTCACTTTACTATGACTGTAAAGCCTGTGTGCGGGTAGGGCATGACCTGTCACCCATGTTTAGCGTCCAAGCGGGCGTAAAACAGGGTTGTGTCATGTCTTCCTGGCTGTTCATACTGTATCTCGACAGCTGTTTACAGAAGCTGAAAGATAGCTGTTTGGGTGTGAAATTGGGTGACATTAAAGTTGATGATGCAGTGCTTATTGCACCATCAGAAGCAGAACTGCAGGCATTAGTCACGTGTTTGAAAGAGGAATGTGAAATTAAAGGTCTCCGTTTGAATGCTAATAAAACTAAGGTTCTGGTATTTGAAAAGGACGAAGAGAGAACGAAATGTGAAATATGGGTAAATCAGGAATGTCTAGAACAGGTAAATGAAATTGTATACTTGGGGAGTGCTTTCAGCCGGGATGGAAGATGTGATTTGGATGTGGATAGGCGTGTCGCTGCCGGAAACAAAGTCAATGATGCCCTGAATGCATTAGTAAAAAGGCAAGGCGTGGTGAAGAGTGCACGCCTTGCAATACATAACGCAGTGTTGGTACCGACTTTGTTATATGGCAGCGAAACCTGGGTATGCCAGAAGAAGCATAAAAGCAAGTTGAATGCAGTGGAGATGCGATCTCTTCGTAAAATGTATGGCGTTACCATAGCCGACCGAAAGCGAAACGAAGAGATTCGCAATATGGCAGGATTGAAAGATGACCTTATCACAAAAATTGATAGGGGCGTACTCCAATGGTTTGGGCACGTTGAACGAATGAGTGAAGACCGAATGGTGAAGAAAATATATAGAGCGAAAGTTAATATTAAAAGGTGTCGAGGTAGACCGAGACTAACTTTCGAAGACCATGTGAGCAAATTGCTCGAAGAGGGGAGGGTCAAGAGTACTCGGATACCTAGACGTGCATGTATGAAGAAGTTAATGAACCTGAAAGAAGCGAAAGAGGTATGTAAGGATCGTGACACTTGGCGATCTGTTCTCTCTGGCTACCCCGTTAGGGATTGTGCGTGAAGATAAGTAAGTAAGTAAGTAACGAACGCAAAATACGTGTTTATACGTAGAGTTGTTTAAAATATCCCTTCGCAAACTAATTAAACTAAAACTTATCTATGAAAAAAACAAATTAATAAACTATTGTCCCACTAACAATTATGAAATGTTTAAAAAGCGGAATCTAGTTCCGTTAAAAATCTGAAACAAAGCTGCGGAGTCAAGGGACAATAATTTAAAAACAAACAAAAGGCATTTGCATCGCGGTCACTACACCTTCCCAGTTTCCTCTACCCTGCTAAAGCCCTAACTACGAATTATTGCTTAAATTTTGTATTCATAATCTTTCCGAAATAAAGAAATGCAAATAATTTATGTAAATTGTCTATGGCAACTTGAGGATTGTAACAACATTACGAATAATGTGCTATTTGGACATTAATGCCAAAGAGAATATAAACACCACGTTTAATTTATTACTAACTACGATTATTTAACTACGGTTAATGCTTTGAGATCTTTTCATAGCTTAGAACTCAAAAATATGCCAATAATTATGCTCTAACTTACTAAAGAGAAGACGATAAAAATGTTAGTACTCGTATATCTCCAAAACTAAACTAGACAATTATAGTAATTAAAATAATGTAATAATCCAAACAAACTATTCACCACAGTTGCATTATTATTGACAGAATTATTGGTTTTAGATGGGGAAGTAAGTAATCTGGTTGATGTGTTCATTTTAAAACCACCCGACATAACAACATTGTTTTTCACCAGTAAAATGGATTATTACATAAAAATTGCATTTATTTCGTATATGATGTAAATATGTAATTTGTTTATATTTTAGTTACATAATTCTGTGTAACTAATATATTATCCTTACTTTATATAAAATGTGTGATTATTACAAAACGAAGACTATCCCAGGACGTTAGTACCACACCACAGCAGATAAAAACAAAAAATGGCCTCTTACATTCGTTCATACAGGTTTCGTTCAAAGCAACGTTCTGTTTCTCTAAATATTAATATTATTATCTTGATATGCCTAAATAATTATTTATCAATACAAATATCATACAATGTTATTTGTTAAGGTAAAAATCTATTGAACAAGCAAACTTTTATACCCAAGTTGTTTTAATTTTAACAACTCAAGCGTGAAAAGGAGTGAATTACATAGGTGCCGCGGGCGCGAAATTCGAGACGATCAAAAATGTTTATGTTACGTCCATAGAATAAATCAATGCTCTTGTTATTTTAATTCATTGTTCTAAGTATTGTGGTATTGCAGTTAGTGAGATTTTGATCGGGAGATTATGTGTGTGCATGTGCGTGGTTAAAAAGTGAGTTAACTGTATAAAATAGAACAAATAAAACAGGTGAAAATTTGAGTTCTAAAGAAAGAATTAGTGAAACATCGAAATTTATTTTATTAATAGGTAGTAAAAACCGCTTGGTATAATCCTTATTTCGTCTAAAGAGAATGTTCTTATTAATATAGGAAATATTAGGTATATACGAGTCGACAAAAACGTCAGTAAATAAAAAAACTAAGTACCTACTGAATGCTTTTTTATGTGTACAAGTAGTACGATATCTTCCAAATCCATCAAGGCAATCATGTTAATTTCCATTTTAACGATATTAAATACACAAAATAAAAATAACACTAACTACATATAAAGTAGTAAATTGATGTTAGTTCTATAGATAAACTAGGGGTCTCGGAGTTTTAACTTTAGTATCACAGTTAATACTTGAATTAGAGAGAATTCTCGTTGTGTAATAACGTGTTATAATCATCATTCATGCTTTAAACGTGGTATTAATCCCAGTACTAGATTTAATCTGTGTTTTGGAATAGGGCCGTATGAGTTTATCGATTCACATGAATTACGATTCACTGAATTGTCGCTTTTTAAATTGTCTTTAAGATATTTTATTCATACGATATAAAATAAAAAATGTTAAGTCGATTCTAAACACTAAAGTTTAACTGTATTATTATTGTCAAGCTCAAAGACTATTTCTTTATAAAATATAAAGGGGATTTAAACTAATAATTGTAACCAAAAGAGTTTCTTTCGTTCATTTCAATATGCTGGTATTTGAATTTGAGTGAGCATCGTAACATGGGGTAGATTGCAGGCGAACAAACGGATTTGCGACGAACTCTACTGTGTCCCGTTACGGAATCGTAAATGAGACATTCGAACTCCGACAACTTGTTAATACGATGCATTTTAACTAGTAAAATAAACTTTACGAGCGATGCATATCTGCTATTGTCATCAGTTTTATTTAAATGTCAATTTATATCATACACTAAAGAAAAATCGATGTGTAGATAAACCATGGCTTTCGCTTTAAACTTCAATATTATATTTCAACCATTGTAACCTAAATAAACACTTCAAAAATGAAATGGCAAACGGACGAACAGTTCACGTGATGATAAGTTCCTACCGCAGATACAGATATAAAGAAGGATACTTTGTCACCTGTGAGGAGTAAGATGGAATCTCTCATAGCCTGTAATTACACTGGCTCTTCTCTGCTGCTGCTGCGATTTGGCGACAAAATAATATAATAATATAATAATAAGCAAGAAAAGTACCTGGCCAGTCGAATTCTTAGGCAGAAAAGCGTCCTGCTACCTGTTCAAAAACACTACTTACTCACTACTCGCCCTACTGCTAAGTAACATAGGCGTATTTTTATATATGACAGAGTTTTAAAGAATATTGTTTTTGTGCCTGGTGCACCATTTTAATGCAATGTCCAACTTATACCTTCCTCATTCTCTATCATAGTAAACGAATACTTTGAAATTTAGTTAAGCTCAAATATTTCAAAATTAACAGACAACAAAAGCTACAGTGGAATTTAGATACGAAATAATCAAAGCTCACTTATTTCATAATTTTTTGTTAGCTTAACACTACTTACTATTATACAGAATGGGTCCCACATATATGCAATAAATGAAACCATATACTTGTTATCGCCTTTGCTGACGATATACAAAAAATGAACGTAATCGGTCCAGTAATAAGGTCAAAAAGTAGAGTTTTAATTTTAAGCAAATATGAACACTCTATAGAATTGGGTCACTAAGTCAATGATTCAATAAACTTGAATGAATCCTTGAATGTTAAAAAGCGACGCTGCCACGCAGTGCAAACTATTGGTATTGCGACATATCGACAGCGGTGTCTTTTGTCGGCGTGCCACCCGCGTGCAACGTTGTCACTCTTCCAAGGGGTCAAGGTACGTTGTCTAAACAGAGTGTTCACTTTTACTGAATTTATTTTAATATTTATTTTGTTTGAAAATTTAACTTTTTTATTTTACGGGTTTTAATTTAATATTTAATTTTTCTACACTTCTACGGACTAGTATTACTTGTGGTTTCATTTATTGCATATATGTGGGACCCATTCTGTATATATATACATGTATATATATATATATATATATATATACATGTGTATATATATATATATATATATATACACACATGTATATATATATATACATGTGTATATATATATATATATATATTTAACAGTGGTAGAGCCATGCGGCAGCTTTGCTGTTGCACGTATGTGCCGGCTCAAACCGGGGTGGTACCACGACCTCACAGAATACCGGCGTGAAGTGGAAGTTCTGCTTCCGCGTTTCGTCTGGTGAGTGCAGGTGGCCGGAGGCCCAAATCCCCCCCCCCACATCAACATGGTAGCGGAATTAAATAAAGATAGACTACCCCAGGAGGGTACCAGCACCCCTGGAGAATCCCTCGCTGAGCATCCACGACCATGTTTCTCCACTTCTGAGCGTGGGTGCTCAGGCTGCCCCGCGTATTCTGGGGGGGGGCGAAATTCCGCTCAAGACTACAACTGCTCGGGGCAAACGGAGCAACAAGACCAAGGCGACCCCTGCCACGCTGTCCGTGAATTTCTGCAATATCAGGGGACTTCACTCCAACCTAAACGCCGTCCACTACCATCTCGAGACGGCGAGGCCGGCTCTGCTCTTTCTGACCGAGACGCAGGTGTCCTCTCCGGCTGATGTTTCGTATCTCTCCTACCCGGGATACAAACTGGAACACTCCTTTGTGCCTCGGGCTGGAGTTTGCGTTTACGTCAGAGAGGACATCTGTTCTCGACGCCTCGGCAGACTTGAAGGTTCGGACCTGTCCATCCTTTGGCTACGCGTAGACAGCGACGACCATCCGCGCGTCTACGGGTGCCTCTATAGGTCCCACAGCGGTAATGCCGAAACAGACCGACTCTTCGACCAAGTCCAAATGGCTGCAGATTCGTTGCTACAGCAGATCCCCTCCGCAGAGATCGTGATCCTCGGCGACTTTAACGCCCATCACGCCGAATGGCTCGG
Source organism: Parnassius smintheus behrii (assembly GCA_036936625.1). Taxonomy (NCBI): domain Eukaryota; kingdom Metazoa; phylum Arthropoda; class Insecta; order Lepidoptera; family Papilionidae; genus Parnassius; species Parnassius smintheus. The sequence goes on along the minus strand of JAUPFT010000019.1, from coordinate 25,646,988 downwards.
TTCACGTTTAACCGATCATGCGGGGAGATCTGTTCATGATTTTGCCTTGGCATATGGTCTGACACAACTGGTTACTTCGCCTACGCGGATTCCAGATGTGGAGGATCATGCACCTTCCCTGTTGGACCTTCTGCTGACCTCTCACCCGGACGGATATCAGATTTCCGTCGACGCCCCTTTAGGCTCCTCGGACCATTGTCTGATCCGGAGTGTTGTGCCACTCACGCTGAAATCGCGGTTGCATTCTGCAGGCTGCCGCCGTGTTTGGCACTATAGGTCAGCCGATTGGGATGGGATGCGGTCTTTCTTTGCATCCTACCCTTGGGGGCGGGTTTGCTTCTCGCCGGATGATCCCAACGTTGTTGCGGATTCTGTTACTGATGTGGTACTTCAGGGTATGGAACTTTTTATTCCTTCCTCTGTGGTGCCCATTGGAGGCAAATCTCAGCCATGGTTTGGTCGCTCCTGTAAAATAGCATCATGCTATAAGCAGGAGTGCTACCAAGCCTGGGTTGATGCATCAGCGTCCCGGGATGTAAACACCAGCGCTCTAAAAAAGAAGTATAATTCCGCCTCTAGGTCCTTCAAAAGAGTCATTGCCAAGGCAAAGTCAGAGCACATAGGCAGAATTGGCGAGAAACTAGTTCGCCTTCCTTCTGGAACCCGTGCATTCTGGTCTCTCGCCAAGGCTGTCCAGGGGAATTTCTGTCAGCCATCTCTTCCATCTCTGCACAGGGAGGACGACTCACTGGCCCATACTGCAAAGGAGAAAGCCGATCTTCTAGGCTCCTTCTTTGCGTCTAACTCGACTCTCGATGACGGGGGGAGTACGCCGCCGACCATCCCGCGGTGTGAGTGCTCCATGCCGGAAGTTCAGTTCACACAGCGCTCGGTTCGCAAAGCACTCCTCTCCCTGGACATCCACAAGTCGAGTGGGCCTGACGGAATCCCCCCAATTGTGCTGAGGACGTGTGCTCCAGAGTTGGCACCGGTTTTAACGCGTCTTTTCCGGTACTCCTACTCCCTAGGCGTAGTCCCAAAATCATGGAAGACGGCTTTCGTCCACCCGATCCCTAAAAAAGGCGACCGCTCAGACCCGTCCAACTACCGGCTAATCGCCATCACCTCCTTGTTCTCCAAAACAATGGAGTCCATTGTAAACTGCCAGCTCATGAGGTACCTTGAGGATCACCAGCTGATTAGTGACCGCCAATACGGTTTTCGCCGTGGTCGGTCAGCTGGTGATCTTCTGGTCTACCTCACTCACAGATGGGCGGAGGCAGTAGAGTTCAAGGGGGAGGCATTGGCCGTTAGTTTGGACATTGCGAAGGCCTTCGATCGGGTTTGGCACAAAGCGCTTCTTTCGAAGCTCCCTTCCTATGGGCTTCCCGAGAAATTGTGCAATTGGATCACCAGCTTTCTTGCAGATCGGAGCATCAAGGTCGTTGTAGACGGTGCAAGCTCCGATTGAAATCCTATTAATGCTGGTGTTCCACAGGGCTGCGTGCTATCGCCAACGCTGTTTCTTCTGCATATCAATTATATGTTGCATACCCGTAACATTCATTGCTATGCAGATGACAGCACTGGTGATGCTCTTTACACCGGCCGAGCCAATATTTCTCGGGAAAACGTCTCCGAGTGCCGGGACAAACTTGTGTCTGAAGTCGAGTCTTTGCTGAACAGAGTCTCGGATTGGGGACGACTAAATCTAGTCCAGTTTAACCCCCAGAAGACACAAGTTTGCGCGTTAACCGCTAAAAAGAACCCCTTTGTCGTATCCCATCAGTTTCAAGGCACTCCCCTTGTTGACTCAGCCAGTATCGGAATCCTCGGCGTCGACATATCGAGTGACGTGCAGTTTCGTGGTCACTTGGAAGGGAAGGCCAAATTGGCCTCTAAAAAGCTTGGCGTGCTCAGCAGAACGGGACAGTATTTCATGCCGGCACACCGCCTGCAACTTTACAAGGCGCAGGTTCGGCCGCACATGGAATACTGTTCCCATCTCTGGGCTGGGGCTCCCCAGTACCAGCTCCTTCCACTTGACCGCATCCAGCGCAGAGCGAATCGTCGACGACCGAGTGCTTTCCGATCGGCTCGATTCACTGGCGTTGCGAAGAGATGTTGCATCTCTTTGCGTATTTTATCGCATCTATCACGGGGAGTGCTCTGAGGAATTGTTCGGATTAATCCCAGCCGCCAAATTTCGTGAACGCACGACACGGCAAACGTCCCGATACCATCCACACCATCTGGATGCTTGGCGGTCCACCACTGTACGTTTCACAAGGAGTTTTCTTCCACGTACAACCTCTCTGTGGAATAGTTTATCATCGGCGATTTTTCCGGACCGAAACGACCTGGGGACCTTCAAGAAAAGAGCTTACTCCTTTCTAAAGGGCCGGCAACGCACCCGCAATTCTCCTGGTGTTGCGGTTGATCATGGGCGGCGGTAGTCACTTAACATCAGGTGAGCCGCATGCTCGTTTGCCCCCTCTTCTATAAAAAATATATATATATATATATATATATATATATATATATATATATATATATATATATATACAGCGTTTCAAAGAATATTGTTTTTGTGCCGGGCGCACAGTTTTAATGCAATGTCCAACTTATACCTTCCTCATCCTCCATCATACAAAACAAATACTTTGAAATTTAGTTAAGCTCAAATATTTCAAAATTAACAGACAACGAAAGCTACAGTGGCATTTAGATTCAAAATAATCAAAGCTCATTAAATAAAATAAATTTTATTTCATCATTTTTTGTTAGCTTAACAATAAACTTCAAGTTCTTCAGTCGTTTCAGCCATTTCGAAGATTAGCTCGGACAAACGACAGACAAAGAGACAAAACATGCAAATGTAATAGATAAATTTAATTCAAATGAGTACGGTACGGTATACGAATAAATGTATAGAATAAATATTCTATACATTTATTCGTATACCGTTCTACTAATTAACTGCCGACCTACTTTTATTACAGTTTCAGCAATTACTCGAATCCCTGTCAATCTAGTGAAGTTTTTAACTGTACGAAAATATTTGGCTTGCAATCAACGTTTTCTAATTTTCATTCGTGCTGTGAACACGATTGTGGCTAGGAGTTTTTGACTTCGTGCACTCCGCAGCACTTTCTGCTACTTCAATTTACTTGATATTGAAGTTAGCTGGTTGAAAAATTTTTCTGCTTGTTTAGGGTATTGCCAAAGCTATCCATACAGTAGCGAACACGGGCATCTCTAAATGACTAGAAGCACAGTGCTTTTATTAATTTAAAAAAAGGACTGGCATAATAAGTCTCGTAAAACGAAAATAGACAACGAAATATGCGATTCTAAATAATTTGCAGTCAACTAAGTACTATATATATAACATTTTGTACTTTTTAAAAATAATATTATGACTTTATATAATGACTGTTTAAAATGCAATTCATGATGATGGTATACCCTTGTAGCGGTCAAAGTAGCTTTGTTTCTAATACTAATTGAAGTCAATGTTTTTACGAAAACACTAATTGTTGGTGTTCATGTCAGGCTGTCTGCAGTTTGGTGGCGACGTAAGAGTATCCATCACGGCTATAGAAAATGCCAGATATCTTATGACATCGTTAAATCGCAGTTCACGTTAGACGTAAAATACTATGGCAAGTATTTTACGTCTAACATGAACTGCGATTTATTTTTTATTAAGACTATGGCAAGTCCTCCTTACAGTGGGAGAGGTCCACTTCCACAATAGGCATCAACGGACTGATGAAGAATAAAGATGCCATTTTTGTTGTAAAATTGTCTGTTTACGATGTATCAATTTGACGCAGGGGTCGAAATCAGTTAGGTCTTCGTCATCATTATTATCATTTATAAAATAAATTTGGTACTATTCTCGCTATGACCGCTTTACAAGTGCTATTTCTGCAAAGTGGTATGGTTCCTTTTATGCACGGCAATCTGTCCGTTATTTATCACCACCCACTTACTTATTTTCGTGGTAAGTTGCAATGCCAAGTGTTGTGTTTATTAAAACATGAGAGAGAGAGAGAGAGAGAAAGAGAGAGAGAGAAAGAGAGAGAGAGAGAGAGCTCTTACGCGGTAGAGCCACGCTGCAGTTATATTATAGTTGTAGCACGAATGGGTCGGCTCGACCGGGGCAGGACCATGCTCTCACAGAATACCAAGGTTTATAGCAGTGTAATGCTGCTGTGTTTCGTATGGTGAGTGTAAAGAATCGGAGATCCTTTATACTGGTATCGTGACATTCCATCTTAGTCCTCAGGGATGACAACGCATTTGCATTTTGATCCTTAGTTGAGGATGAATGTGGATGTCAATGGGCATCAGGTGGACTGTGTGCTCGTTTGGTAGGTTTGACAGTCTGTGAGGCATTTCAACTTCGTCCTAAGAGATGACAGCGTTTCTGAAACGTTTGTTTGATGTTGTTTGCGGGTTTCCCTGGGAGACCAAGTGGAATGGAAGATTAAATATTAAGTTTGAAATTAAACTTGCAGTGAAGAAATTATTGAGTTTGATATTAAAAATCAAAAACGTCACGTGTTTTTGTAACATTTCCCCGCCGGGGCTTCATGAGTATTCTAATATAGGTATACTTAACCTAATTAAGTGAAATATAAAATAAAATAAGAATGATAATAATATGTAGAAAAGAATATCACTTTTGCGTACAGTTTGTTCATTATTTTTTATAGAGAAGGGGTAGTCAAGAAACTTACAATCAGTCTAATTATTTGACATTGTAGTCCAATATAGCGACGATATGTTCTATGAAGCCATAACCAACTGTCTCGCTTTATGTTATTGCAGTATTGCGGCATTGTATTACATTGTTAATGTTAGGATTACGTAGTAATTAACGTATATAGACTAGTTAGTTAGCCCAAGATCCGACAGCGTCTAATTAATCAAGCTGCACACCGCGATGTTCCCAATTTCCTAAGCAATATTAAACAACATAATTAAATTATCATCACAATGAAATAAACAGGTGACTTACAAAAACTAAAATAGAAAGAATGAATGAAAGAAACAACTGCTACATTGCTACAATTACTCAAAAAACTAAGTAACAAAATCATAACTTTAAAAAGTTTCCACTAGATTGCAGTGAAGAAAAGGCTATAGACTTAATATGATACAGCAATGGAATTACTGCAGCGATGATATTCTGTTGGACACGCATAGGACGACTCATGAGCAATCTCTAAACATAACTCATTTTTGAACTTCTTTCAGCTCACCATTACTATACCTAAAAATCAATGAAATTCCTTTGCTTTACTGTAACAACACAGTAACAACGGTAAATATAGAAAGTTTTGCTCTTAAAGAAATAAATATCAACCTAATCACATAATCAGCTAAAGTTCTATGCAGCTAAAGTTATACAAACTTCGCCTAACCGAACTTTCATTGTTAATTATTATGCCTACGTACATAATGAACCTTCGTGGAATCCTCTTTACGAATACAGTACTTATGTGTTATTTCATATATTAGCTTCTATTAATTCTTTTTGTTTGAATATGTTTACAAACAGAACTTACAACCGAATTGAAACCAGCCAACTGAATTGAACCTAAAATGTTGGCGGTAAAGAATGAAGACAACTTAAGTATCTGTTACAAAATTACTTAGCAAGAAACTGTTGCTAAATTTTCACACGGTGACTATGAAAGTTTTCAAACATTTCTACATTTACAAATTGTAGAGCTGTTTTATTTCATCAGATTATTTTGCAAGGAAATATTCGAAAACGTTTAACTCTAAATCTCAATGCCTAGTCGAACATGTAATTATGAAGAAGTTTAATGTAATGGAAGATAATTTACATGCCCTTTATTCCCTTGTGATGAATATTAATAAACTCTTTTACACGTTATGGACTAGAATGTACTTCATTGAAATAAAATTCAACGAGTCCCTAGGATTGTTATGATTTGCATAATATTGCGTTTTCTTTTGCATAATGTTAGGGGCGCATGGACAAATAACTTGCCTTAAGGATTCCCTAAAATAAAGCAAAACTGAGCAAAACTTATGTAGCAAGTTCTTAGGGATTTTAATGCATTTATCTTATTTCTGTTTTGTTAAAACAAATACAACTCTTGTTAAGGGAAGTAAGAAGTAACATACGGTACGAAAGAAACATTAATACACCAACTTTGACTACGACTAAACAGTTGACTTACGTAAACTTTTACAATCACGAATGATGAGTAAATGATGAACTTATGTCATTTGTCCATCACTTGCTAGGACAATAAACCTGCTAGGTGAGGACAAGACGGTCCACGTGCGCCACGGACGAGCACCAAACCCCCGACTGCGCGGTTCGGATGCGCAGTTGTCCTCAAACCTTCCTCAATACCAAGCATCAGACTCCCAAACAAAGGACTCGCAATCAATTAGGAGCAAACGGGCGAACTGTTAATACCATTGTTTTTATTAAATACCAATCGACTTCAGTTAACTATGCTTGTGCTTCAACACTGGCATATGACGCGGCAAAAGAAGAAAAACGCGCAATATGCGGCAAAAAGAGACGGAGTTATCAGATTAGCTGTCCGCAGGAGTGAGACAGCTTCAGTCATTTTGTAAGCTGATAACCAGAGGCAGTGAACAGAGCGAGGGGAACCATATTCTCGCGCGACTGCATGAATGTAATGAATTAAGATTCAATGGTACAGGCAAGACTTTGTGCGTGCGTATGAATAGCTTTTAATAGAAAAAGCTTTGCAAATAAGACTGAAACAATATAGGTAGAGAAGTGATGAAGTAAAAAAGTCATATATAGTCAAAGTCATATAAAATAATAGGTTTGTTTTCTTATCAAAATCCAATGCCATGTTACACAATGAACACAGGAGGAAACATTTCGTAAGATCAAAGCGACTTCAAGGTTCGAACGACCTCAGTCAAAGCGATAAGCAAACTATAAAAAATCCAAAAAGCTCTTCGTTTAATCGCGCTCTAAAGCCCCATTATCCTTATCGATTTAAGGACACATCTTTACACCGAAATTCATGCGCTACAGAATAAAAAACTGCCTACGTATAAAACAAAGGAGTCGAGGAATGCGGCCGAAACGACATTACTTGTACTTATGTCTACGGTGGACCATTACGCACTAAATAGAGGCACCAATTGACTGGTGATCTTTACCTATACATCCATGGAAATGCAATCCATCATTGGATCGCCGCTTCTCCACGGTCGCAGTACACACACACAGGGCGCCAGCGCGCACACTAGCACACCACACCTCACGCGAAGGGAAAATCTTCACATACGAAACAGATAAACATGTCAACTACTAGACATTGTTACCCTAAAGTAGTTTCACGTTTATTCTCACAACAACACCATTATGCACAAATGATAACACAAACGGAATATATGAACACAGAAACACACAATAAATTTCCAATATCACCCGCGTTTGAGTCACGAACACGAGTTTCGACAGAAATACGCGTAGATATCGTAGCGTCGATTCGGCAACTGTTCTCCCCGCCCTGTTCCAGAGGCGAATGGCGCCGCCATATTGAATCTCACTCCACAAACACAAGCGTACTGAAGTACATCTAGCGGTAAAATGCGAAACTAAAACACATCAACTAATTTTTACTTCTTAAAAAAATTACTATTCTTACATTTGTGTAATATTAACAAATAACATCGAGTTTTTTTTATCTTATTGAATTAATAGTCATGTAATAATTATGTAATAATTTTAATATCATTATTTACATAAGCTTCGCTGTAATTTTACTTACTGACGCTAGAGAGCGTTGATATAATTATACGCATATGTACTCGCATACCTAATTTTCACATTTTTGTATGTAAGTAATGTAGGTAGGTACCTACTTGTATACTAGTTTAGTTTAGTGACGATTTTCGTTTAAAGCGCGAGCTTTGTTCACTTTATCTATTCATCTATTTTCTATATAAATAAATGAAATTGAGATGCCTCTTTGTAATTTCAAAATAACAGCTTTTTACTAAATGCATATGAAAGTATAATATACAACACGAAAAATAATTTTTGAAAACTTTCTTGACAAATATTTTCTTAATAAATATTAAATAGTCTTCTGTTCTGTTTACAAATCAAATTAAATGACCCACCTCTAGATTACGTCAATTTTTATCGAAAATATTTGTTATCCTTTCATAACTAAAATAATATATTTATAAACCAGTTTTTCATTTTTACCGTACGGTTACCGTACGGTTACCGTACGGTTTTTTATTTTAACAACTTAGCAATTTACTCTATAGTATTGTTTATGTCAGCTTTACCGACAACATCATACGCGATGACCGACTGTATGTTCTTCTTAGGTGCTATGGTACTAGGCATACTTCGGATAGTCAATAAAGTTATTGTCTGTAATCGTCCGGCACGAGGTCTCTCTTATTATAGAGACAGCAGTAGAGTAGAGCAGGTACAATCCGCCAGACTGCGCAGATGCGTGTTTGTTATATGCGTTTTTATTTATTTATAAAAATACTAGCAATGCTATTAACATAACTAATATTCGCTCAAACTCCTGGTTATCAGGAAATGTTTGTGTTAGGAGTAGTTCGCGACAGTACTCAAATGGCGGTTTCAAACCCACGATCTTTTAGTTCGCGGTCCGTACCTTGTCAATAGGCTAATGCCGCCGCAAACATGTGAAAACTGTTCATCGCGATTAGTTTCTGTATGATCCTGTACGATCCCGTTCCGTTGAAAGTTTATTTATTTTCAACCGAACTAAAATAGGAGGAGATTCTCAATTCGACTGTATTGTTTTTATGTGTACCTCATAAATTTTTTCTAGGTGGACCGATTTTGATGTTTCTTGTTATATTTAAAAGCTGGTGTTTCCTATGTGGTCCCATATAAATTTGATCAAGATTTGACTTGTAGTTTTTGTGTTATCCTACATTTATTTAAGGTCCGAATACTAAATAATTTTTATACAAGGTCTCCATGATGCATAAGCATTACAATAGTAGAGTTGTGAATTGAAGTCCCATATATTAAAGACATATAATAGTAAGGTCCGAATACTAAATAATTTTTATAGAAGGTCTCTATGATGCATAAGCATTACAATAGTAGAGTTGTGAATTGAGGTCCCATATATTAAAGACGTATAATAGTAAGGTCCGAATACTAAATAATTTTTATAGAAGGTCTCTATGATGCATAAGCATTACAATAGTGGAGTTGTGAATTGAAGTCCCGTATATTAAAGACATATAATAGTAAGGTCCGAATACTAAAAAAAAATTATTGGAGGTCTCTATGATGCATAAGCATTACAATAGTAGAGTTGTGAATTGAAGTCCCATATATTAAAGACATATAATAGTAAGGTCCGAATACTAAAGAATTTTATAGAAGGTCTCTATGATGCATAAGCATTACAATAGTAGAGTTGTCAATTGAAGTCCCATATATTAAAGACATATAATAGTAAGGTCCGAATATTAAAGAATTTTTATAGAAGGTCTCTATGATGCATAAGCATTACAATAGTAGAGTTGTGAATTGAAATCCCATATATTAAAGACATATAATAGTAAGGTCCGAATACTAAATAATTTTTATAGAAGGTCTCAATGATGCATAAGCATTACAATAGTAGAGTTGTGAATTGAAGTCCCATTTGACAGGCCTGTTGGTAGTTAGTGACCCTGACTGCTATGCCGGAGGTCGTGGGTTCGATTCCCACCCAGGACAAGTGTTTGTGTGATGAGCACGATCATTTGTTCTGTGTCTGGGTGTAATTTATCTATAATATTTATGTATTTAGAAATATATAAGTATGTTTATCAGTTGTCTAGTACCCATAACACAAGCTCTGCTTAGCTTGGGACTAGATGGCGTTGTGTGATAGTTGTGGAATATTATATTTATATATATATATATATATATATATATATATATATATATATATATATATATATATATATTATATAGAAGGTCTCTATGATGCATAAGCATTACAATAGTAGAGTTGTGAATTGAAGTCCCGTATATTAAAGACATATAATAGTAAGGTCCGAATACTAAATAATTTTTATAGAAGGTCTCTATGATGCATAAGCATTACAGTAGTAGAGTTGTGAATTGAAGTCCCATATATTAAAGACATATAATAGTAAGGTCCGAATACTAAAGAATTTTTATAGGTCTCTATGATGCATAAGCATTACAGTAGTAGAGTTGTGAATTGAAGTCCTATATATTAAAGACGTATAATAGTAAGGTCGGAATACTAAAGAATTTTTATAGAAGGTCTCTAGTATGATGCATTAGAATTACAGTAGTAGAGTCGTGAATTGAAGTCCCATATATATGTATTAAAGACATATAATAGTAAGGTCTATGATACAAAAGCTTTATTATAGACGGTCTCTATGATGCATAAGCATTACAATAGTAGAGTTGTGAATTGAAGTCCTATATACATATTAGACACATATAATAGTAAGGTCTATGAAATAAAGCAAATATGTGAAAGCATTATACTCGTATATGTAAAAGCATTATATTAATAGAAATCGGACTTAAAAAGGATTATTATAGCTGCGTGTACACATATATAGATATAATTAGATAGAAAAGGGGAAATAATATCGTATAATATTCATATATATAATATATAAGAGGGAGGGGGGAGGAATACGAAGTTACAATTCGCCCATAAAGCTCGAAGAAGGAATAAAGGATGGTAAAGAAAGAGGTTTTCGGGAAGCAGTCTCGTACCGTTGATAGTTATACTGTCAGTAGAGTATATGGCAGCCACTAGGATTCTAATGACGATAAAGATGGTTATTTTATTGTTAAAAAGATAACACTACAGCTAAATAAAAATAATATGATGTATATAATAATATATTTATATATGTACATTGTAATGCATAAAAAAAGAGCAAACAAAATAAGCCCGACAGAGACGAGACTGAGACGATAATTTTCGACATCTTTTATATTAAACTTAAGTTTATTAAAATTATTATGCTTAATGCAAAACTTGATAAAAGAGAGAACGGTGAGCTGAAGGTAGGATAATTCAGGATTAAAAACATAGCATCCATTTAATTGTTTTTTAATAATATACAGACTTTGCCGAAGTAAACCGGGTATCGTCGACGTAAGAGATTTCACTAACCCATATTAACCTGTGCCCAAACCATCCCGTGCGTGCTGTTACAGGTGACGGAGAAAAGGGAAATAAAAAGAGTCCATCTTAATAAATACAAAAATAATGTTAATAACAACAAAAAATGCGGTTACCATCTCGCCTACCAAGCAGCACAACTATGGTATATATTCCCACTATGAGGCAATGTATGGATGAGACAAATGTTGTGCAGTGAACTTTTGATAGACTGTAATGAACGAATGGTACTTCCTTGGATCAGAATAGCTAAATAACAATTTACAAACAAACTCCGGGCAAAACACATTGTATTGTATATGCCCAATAAATAAATCCTTGAATAAAAAAACACATCTTGTTATATTTACATAATAAACGTAACGAAAGAGCGCGTAGTAGGGGAGCGAGGGGCTTGTTGTAACAGGGGTAAGTAGTAACATGCTCTTTTCACTAGGATCTTAAACGCTATTAACGTATTTCTTTGACTCGATTTGACCTATAAACCGAGTCTCATCATGTTACCAGAGCCAGTGTCCCACCGGCCTGCGCAGTGAGCGGAAGTGTGCACGCGCTTTATTTCTGCCAGGTAATACAAAATTGTACTGTCGTAAAAATTCGGTTTTCGTTTTTAATATCGACTAATTTCAAATTTCCTATATCTTATTTCCATTCAAATTTATCTATCTCTGATAATGTGTAACAGTTTTTATACTTACTTACTTACTTACTTATCGTCACGCACAATCCCTAACGGGGTAGCCAGAGAGAACAGATCGCCAAGTGTCACGATCCTTACATACCTCTTTCGCTTCTTTCAGGTTCATTAACTTCTTCATACATGCACGTCTAGGTATCCGAGTACTCTTGACCCTCCCCTCTTCGAGCAATTTGCTCACATGGTCTTCGAAAGTTAGTCTCGGTCTACCTCGACACCTTTTAATATTTACTTTCGCTCTATATATTTTCTTCACCATTCGGTCTTCACTCATTCGTTCAACGTGTCCAAACCATTGGAGTACGCCCCTATCAATTTTTGTGATAAGGTCATCTTTCAATCCTGCCATATTGCGAATCTCTTCGTTTCGCTTTCGGTCGGCTATGGTAACGCCACACATTTTACGAAGAGATCGCATCTCCACTGCATTCAACTTGCTTTTATGCTTCTTCTGGCATACCCAGGTTTCGCTGCCATATAACAAAGTCGGTACCAACACTGCGTTATGTATTGCAAGGCGTGCACTCTTCACCACGCCTTGCCTTTTTATTAATGCATTCAGGGCACCATTGACTTTGTTTCCGGCAGCAACACGCCTATCCACATCTAAATCACATCACAACAGTTTTTATGATTGATAAATTGTTTAAATAGTTATCCTGATAAATGTTAAAAATCATACTATAGAGTTAGTTGTAACAAAATACCGGGGCTTGTTGTAACATGTTACGACATGCCCCAAGTTATGATGTAGATACCTACTTTTTCCTTTGTTTTAGAATGAGGGTGTATAAAAGAAAGTCAAAGCAGTCAACACAAAGCCAAGAAGTGTACGAGTTAGCGACAGCTGAAGTTTTAGAAAAAAAAATGCAGTATTCGAAAAGCTAGTCAGACTTTCAGATTATGTCACGTCTCTCTTTATAGATACATAAGGAAAAATAAGAATAATGAAAGTCTACAAAAAACTTTCTCGCCATCGAAGATTAGACCTTTACCAAAGGCGCCACCAAGAAAAACTAATACAAATAGCAGACGCTAAAAAAATCTACAGTATTGACGGACACTCCTAAAAAGGAAGCTTTACAAAAGGAATATGAGGAAAAAATGAAGAAAAAACAGAAAAAAGATGTCAAAATTAAGGGAAAAGGGAAAGGAAAGGGAAAGGGGAAGGGAAAAGCCAAAGGTAAATCAACAAATAATAAAATCGGAGTCGGCAGAGCAAAAAAAAATTTTATGTTTAGATTCAGAATCTGAATCAGAAGAGTGGTATTGTCTGGTATGTGGTGAAGCTTACACAGATACAAATAAAGAACAATGGATAGAGTGTATCATTTGTAAGATGTGGGCACATGTAGGATGTGTTACAGGAGACATTATATCTTTTATTTGTATTAATTGTAGCTCAGATGACAACTGAATTTAATTATAATGAAACCCACAAAATGTTGATTCTTACATAAGTATAATACTTTGTTAGATAGCTATTAAGAAGAGATAATTACGAAGCATACCTTAGATATAAATAATTTAATTACTTACTGTGATTTAAAAGTCCCATGATGATTATAAGTAGTGTTCAACTAAATAAAACTGTTAATTACTTAATTTTTAAGTGTTGATTAATAAAAAAGTGTATTTGAATTCATTTTTGATAAGAATTACATAATACTTACTTTAGAAAGATGTAAATTTTGTTAAAAATAAACCAAGAATAAATGATTAGAGGTATTATTGTCGTTTTTTTTGTCGTTACTACTTGCCCCGGTAGATGTTACAACTTGCCCCAAGCACGAGGTAAGTTGTAACACCGCACTTCTTCTAGAAAATAATTGATTGTAAAATAATGACCAATAGTTATGGTATTATTTTTACTTAATTTGGTAGAGGAAGAGTTACAGTATCCATCCATCTTTATTTAGTAGAAATTTAATCAATAGATCTCAAGATATATTAGTTTTAATGAAAACTGTTACAACAAGCCCCTCGCTCCCCTACACCTGATGGTAAGTGAATGCTGTGGACCACAGACATCTACACCTATCCTCAATTCTATCAAAATACATATGCGTTGTCACTCTTTAGGAGTAAGATGGAATCCCTCGTTCCTCGTGAAAAGGTGCTCCGGTTTCCTACGAAATTCAATTCAAATTTTACCATACGAAACGCAGCAGCAATACTTTAATAAATTATTTTACGCTGGTATTCTATGAGAACACCTTTCTTTCCCGATCGTACTGATCCATTCGTGCTATAGTCATAATATAGCTGTAGTGTTAGTTTACCACGTATAAAATGAAAATGATTCTTCTTAGGATAAATCTAGATATCACTGTGTCATTTTTGTATCGAGTGCGTGTACTTTGGAGTGTAAAACGATATCACTTTTTCCGGAAATACCAACCTCACCGGTACGTGATGCACCCTGCATATTGACGACCAAGGCTCCTGCGACAAAATGATAACTGAAAGTATTTAAAAAGATGAGCCTAAAATGGACATCCCTTTAAAACTATCGAGGAGGACAATGACCGCGACGATAATTCATACTCTTGTGAACTAGCTAGCTTTTGGTGGTGCTTGTGTGGACTGGTCTGCTCGGGTTTGTATAAATGTATTAAAGAAAATGCGTGGATTACCTATATCTGTATGGATCTATTCCTCTTAACTTTTTTTTAAAGAATGTTGTACACTTAGGCAATAAAAAAAGATAAAGTGATGACACTGAAATTTACTGTTTAATTTTTCCCTGTAGGGTTTCTTTTTGAAATTCGCTACCCCTAGCGATTTTTGCGGACCGAAACAACTTAAGGAATTTCAAGGAAAACGCCTACTCTTCTACTGCAGGGCGGTGGTAGCCACATATCACCAGATAATCCGAGTACCCGCTTACCCTCGCTTCTATAAAAATATTGGCTTTGCGCTCACAGAAATGCCCGCCTAACGTGGTAGTATGGTCAAATCTGTTGAAGTCATGTGGTGACACCGCAAATAATTTACATTTCTAAAAACTTACAAAGTATGTAGGTATATTTATATTGAGTGTGATTTATCTGACATCCTTGTTCTCTTTGGAACAGTAATAAAAACATTTTTAACTAAAATAATACCAACAATTTTTTTTAAATGAAACTTTTAATTTAAGGAAGTCAATTTTTGGGTTATAATTTTGCGTTTATTTTAAACCAACTGTATAAAATGGAATATTTTACTCTTTAACATCCTTAGTCAACATAAAATTACGTTCTGTCAAGATATAGATAGAGGTGATTAATGAAAATGTCAAAAAGATACCATTGCTTCGAATAAATGGCGGCGTAACCTTCCCCCTAACGCCAGGCGTAGTTTTGATACTTATGACAGGAACCTGCGTAAGTAGTGAGAGGCATCTGGTATTGCGATTTGCGATCAATAATCCACTGGCTAAGAGAGTGCCTGAGTTCGTCATTAACACTGCTTCCGCTCACGTGGTGCATTCTACTAATTGCGGATATGGCTCTGATCGACAGCGAAATGATGACGGAAAGTTCAAGCAAAGCGCTGAATCCAAAATTTCACGGACTGGTGATATGGAGTTTTGTAATCTTTACTTGTTTATTATTTCAATTAAAATAAAAACTTCTCTAGAAATTTGAATTTATCATGTATTTTGCAAATCTCCTTACTGTTAATAGGATGAAGGAAAATGTGAACAATTTCTAAAAAAGCTTCAACAACACAGGCCATAAAAACTTTTCTAGCCCAGCAATAAAACAAAATGATGAATGTCGCGCAGGCGCCACTGTTTCGTGTAAAAATAAACGCTCTGACTACAATACAGTAGCAAAAGTCTGTAAAACGGTTTAAACAAACATTTTGAATTTACTGTAAATTAATTAAACATTTAATGGTTGCTTAACTTCATTCTCCTCATGCTATTCACGTAAAGTAAATTAGAAATGTGAACCCTGCGTCATATTAATAATAATGTCCTTCAGACCAGCATTCGGTCTAGCAGCCAGCCTCAACGGAGATCACACCTCACAGGACATGATTATAGTGCCCACTTGGACATGCGCAGGCACAGGAGCAATCACTATTTTTTTTTAAATATTAGTAATCCTATTAATTAACATTACTAATATTCCCTTTAACCACTCCTGGTAAGCTGAAAATGCTTGTGTTAGGAGTGGTTCACCACAGTAGTCGAATGGTGGATTCGAACCCGCGACCTTTTAAGTTCGCGGTCCGCGCCCTGCCACTAGGCTACTGTCGCTTTTACTACTACTATTCCTTCATTCTCATAAACCGATGGGACGGTAAAACCCCACGACCGAAGAAAGATCAGGTGCAGGACCAACGGCTTTACGTACTTTCCGAGGCACGGGGTCGAGACACCGCCAACTTTCTGACTCCGAACAACTACTGAGAATATCTTGACGGAAAAACTCAATAAATTAATTTTTTGACCTCATAACTTGTAATAAGTAAAATAAATAATCCCGATGACCCTTTCTTAAACATCATGTTAAATATTTTACTCAACTAACGCGAACACGAACACTACTCATTGATTGAAACAGCTATGCAGATAAGTTAAACGCGATAAAATCTGTAAAAACTGGTTTCATTATATCGGATGCTTCTTTTTAAAATGTCCTCCCGTCGTTTATTCCAGGCGCGGTTAGCAGTAATTTACCGACATACTGCGTAGTTAAAAACCGATAAATGCATTAATAATTACATAATATATTATATAGCAAAGTCGATAGTAAATATTTTAATTATTAAGAAAAGAGAAACCCTTAAACTTTTTAAAAACGGTAAATAATATATTGTAACAAGCTTTTTTGCAGTCGACGAAATATCCACATTCTTGTTCATTTACAACTAAAATGTTTTGTTATCTCTCATAAATAGCGGTATCTGAGGCGGCCTAACTGAATAGATGGGCGCAAATACCAAAAATGAGTCTGAAAGATATCGGTCCGAAGGTTCCAAGCACGGTTAATTTTCTAGAGGAACGGCATTTATTGTCAGCTTTTTACAATGTATAAATATAAAAGCAAAAGTAAAGTAAAGTTACAGCCTATATACGTCCCACTGCTGGGCACAGGCCTCCGCTCATTTCTGAGAGGGTTTTAGGGCAAGGAATTGTCCGCCGCGCTGCCCCAGTCCGTGTTGGCGAACTTCACATGTCTTCGAAATATATTTTTCCTTATTTCTCTGACATGCAGGTTTCCTCAAGATGTTTTCCTTCACCGCCGAGCACGTGGTAAATCAGCACTTAAAATTGCAGTTAACAATTTCATTGGTGCCGGCGGGGATCGAACCCGGTTTGCTCTCGCGTACTACAGCGTACTACAGCGAGCGCTAACTATCTGAGCTACCACGGCTTCAATGTATAAATATAGTAACTAAAAATTATATTACATGCGTTAGCTTATCAGAAATTAGAGAAAAATTGGTTGACCCTGCAGGTTATACCCGGAACTTCCCACTCCAAATTTCACTGATTACGACGTTTTTTAACTAATTTTGAAAAACCACGCTTTTTTATTTTTTTGCTAAATTGAATATTTCACGAACAAACATTTGATGTGTTTTACGAAAATCGTCACAATTTTTTCAGCTTAACAAAAAAATTGATATCGCGGAAAGTTTTCAAGTTATTTAAAAAAACCACCTTTTCAAGATTTCTTTCGACTACGATATCTCTCGAATGAAACAAACGATTTTGATGCGGTTCACGGCCATCAACGTCGTTTTTAAGTAGAACAGTTGATTAGATTATAGAATTGATCGATGATGAAGTAATTCTAAGAAAACTACATGTGGAAATTTAAAAAAACTTGAATTTTTGAGGTTTTCTCAGAATCTATCGTGACTATATGGTATAAATTGACAGAAAATCTAAATTCAGGCAAGCTTTTTCAGATGCCGCAAACTCAGACGAAATAGAGTTTTTATTTCGTCTGAGGCCGCAAACCGCTTTTCGATTGGACACTCCGCTACAAGGTTGAGATGCTTACATATTTACAGTTTACATACACACGCATACACACACAGACATATGGACATCATCTCAAAAATAGCCGGAATAGCTTCTAGGGCCTCGAAATCCCTGAATTCTCCATTTTTTGAAAATAATTTTTTTCATAGCGGGGTGTTAAAAATCCGTAATATGTTTGAAATTAATATTTTATTTTTAAATAATATTTATGTTGCTTTCAGCCTTTATAAGAAGTATATCCAGCGAACAAACGCATTCAGCGTTCTTAACACGATACACTGCCTGTCTGTCCATTGGTGTGTTGTGTAATTTTGTGCGTAATTATGTTAAACATTCGACTTTCCTACTCTAGGTAATTGAGAGGTTAAGAAATGGGCACCTTATAATATTTTTTTAGATTACACCTGTGATTTTTATTAAACTTTCTTCAAAACAATATTTGAAAAAAATATATAATTTAATATTTTGTGTTTCATTTCACTTAACAATATTCTAATAAAATTGCTGTTCCCTACCGTTTCTCCAGGTGCCTTGTTTCTACAAGGCTTCGTTATCACCGTCTGCCATAGAGGTAATAATTACTACTTCATATTTTTTTATGGACGACAAACCGCAGCGTGTATTTAGAGATTGGTGTGCAATCTCTAAAGAGTGTACTGATACATTCACTGGCTGTGGAAGTAGTGGAATTCGACGCGAAACTGTACCAATCAAGGAACTAGTAACGGATGAAAGTAGGCTCCGTAATGGTCCGACACGAGTGTGGTAAATATGAGCTCTTCAGGCTAGATTGACCGAACAAAATAAAAAGAGATGTACAAACTCTATAATTCAAGTCGAGCGGCTCAGGCATTTGCTCGACAAACGAAAGCCTCTACTATTATGGTCTCACAATCACATGGTGGTTATAATATATGTACTCTTTGTCACAAGCATGCAATGAAAACATACTTTTTATCGAGGGATTTTGAACGAGATAGTCTGTCAATATGTAACCGACACAGGAGTATCGTAGACGATAATTTGTAATTGATACAGGAGCGGCGCGACGCGGAACTTCCGAAGCGAGCCATATCATGAAACCAGCAAAAACTATTTCAGCTACAAACAGTCACTGACTGAGTATTCGGCAACACGAACGTGGAAACAAAGTTTGGCGAACGCACGTACTATAATTGTGTGGGTTCTGGTTGCTAGTATTAACGAAGACTGAATCGTAGGACTGGGTTGCTCTAAGAATAAGAGGTACGTTATAAAATTCCTCAGAGCAACAGAATACAACCTCTTTCCCATATCTGTGTAAAATTCGGTCGAGAAAGACTTACATTTCGTGATGAAGGAATGTTTCGAGAAGGATCTAATTCTAGTAAATTTACAAGTTCAAATTAAAGGCAAGGAAAAAAATTTCTGATTGTAACAGTCCCCGTGAACGTTTAGTTGTTAGTCATTGCTGAAAACGAGGAGAAACGTCGAAGGTAAAAAAGCCAAAAGTTTGTAAAGAAGACGTTGTTCCGAACGTTCTGCATGAAACAATCATCATCATCATCATCATCATTACAGCCCTTCAGTGGACTTGCCACTGCTGAACATAGGCCTCCTCCAAGTAATGCCACAAAGCACGGTCCTGAACCACCTGCATCCATCGACTTCCTGCATGTCTTACCAGGTCGTCACTCCATCTAGTGGGGGGTCGCCCTACACTACGCCTACCGGTACGAGGCTGCCACTCGAGAACCTTTCTTCCCCATCGGTTATCGGTTCTTCGAGCTATATGGCCGGCCCATTGCCACTTCAGCTTACTAATCCGTTGGGCTATGTCGGTCACTCTGGGTTTACTGCGGATATCCTCATTTCTGAGTCTATCACGCAGAGAGCATGAAACAATAGTCTCGGAAAAAGTTACCAGAAATAACGTAATACTAGTGTAGAGGTAAATAATAGCCGTAATGATCGGACAGCACAGACAATTGGATCTGATGCTGGAACGTGGTAGAGCCATGCTGCAGCAGCATCATGGTTGTAGTACGAATGGGTCGGCTCGACTGGGGTATAACCACGTTCATGCAGAATTCCAGCATCTGCATCTGTATTTTAAATCATAATAGAGGGTATATATGTAGATTTCTATGAGCCACAGCACCCACTTACAATCAGGTGGACTGTATGCTTTTTTGTCACCCTCATTCTATAAAAAGAACTCCCGTGTGGTTGCATAATCTCTTTTCTTTTTCTCTCAAGAAAAAGAAAAGAGGCCAAGGTCGAAAGCCCGATGGGGAGGACCTTTCAAGGTGGTTACTGTCGACCAGAGGTAATCCAGCCCCTATTACGTAGTACTATTTTTCATTCTATGCCCCCCATCTAATCCGGCGGCCTCTGCCATGCCTAATATACATGTACGACAAATCTTCTTCAATGCATGATTGGGCACATTACGTGGGCGTGAAGTAGCCACGTGCTATATCATTTATTTATCAATTACTATAATGTGTTAGTATGCAATGGACTGAAAGGAATTTTTTTATTCTCAAGAAGCTTATAAAGAAGGCATTACCGTTGCAATTCGACAACCTAAAGTAAAAGAAAATTAGTGAATTCAACATTCAACAATATCCATTTTTTTGTTCTTTTTAGCTCCAATTATATTTAAGTGCTACGTTTAGTTTAACTTCTTTGTAACTGCTGTGATCATCGCAATATCGCCGCGACCGAATTCGGCCGCTTGGTAGCTAAGAGGTCAAAATAAAATTACGATAATTCTTTAATAAATCCTGTGCTATGACCATTTTGATTTGTTTAATGCACAAACTCCACACGAGTTCCAGACTATACGACTACACGAGGTCAAAGGCAGTACTCAATAGTCCCACAAATCGATTAATCCGACACCGCCTTGGAAAATACTTGTCGGATAGCTGATAATCGATTGTAGTGATGTCTTTTATATGATCTTATAATATAATATGGTCAAGAATTGGCAAATAAGACTACCGAAGTTCGTAAGCATTAATTGACTTGCACGATATCACGACACAAATGATGATCGGGAGAAATTACATCAGTCATTTGCATGTTGCATCACACTTCGTGAGAATATAATCGAAACTCGACGTTCCATCGGAAATAACAGCGATGTATGTGTATGGGTAATCAGTGTTTACATTCGAACAATAGGGATCTATGTTCTCTGTCAAATCAAAGTGTGTGGTTTAAAATAGACAATCTAAACAAACAAGGCTCTATGTCTATGCTTATAAAGCATTTTCTCTTTTGGATATCTTGTTAACCATAATTGTTTTAACATTTACGCATTGAATGAGGTGATTATTTATAATAGAGACTTATTTGGTAGGAAATTGGCAACCGCAGTTTTTTATTTATTATTGTGGTATCAGGAAAATGCTACTGCCTATCTCCTGTTCTAATAGCTTCCATAGGATGACATTACGGGATAGAGGCAAAGACGTATAAAAAAACATCTTAGGATAGAGGATTATCTTTTGCCGCCACTACTTGAAAAAATAGCTCAAAATAAAAATTAGTAATTGCCAACCCGTCTGCCAAGCGTAGCGACACTGGCAAATATTAGTCCCTATGAGGAGATCTGTAGGGAGCCGCTTTTTTAAACAATGGAATTTTTTATAGGTAATAAGGTTGATAATGACACTGATTAATTTAAAGGAACATTCGAAAAAGTATATCTGTCTTTTAGACATTTTTAAAGAAAAACATGTGTTTATTATAATTTTATCAACCGACGAAAAAACGGAGGGGTACTCAAGTCGACGCGTATATATTTTTTTTTATGTATGACCACGCATAACTTTTTACAGAATAGTCCGATTTGGATAATTCTATTTTTATTGGATAGGGTTATACCTCGAAATTGGTCCCGTATAAATTTGGAACAAAAAGAAATCTCATCCTAAGGGTAGGAAAATAGGGGTTATTTATTAAAGGGTAGTTCGATTTTGATAATTATTTTTATATTGGATAGGGTTCCTCTGGACGGGACCTCGAAATTGGTACCATATAAATTTGGAAAAATGGGGGTAATTTATCACAGAGTAGTCCGATTTTGATCATTCTTTTTTAATGGATATATACCTATGGAATATACTTTGAAATAGGTCTCATATAAATTTGGGGAAAAAATACCCTAAGGGTGGGAAAATAGAGGTGATTTATTGTTTACTCACAGATTTTAATGCTGAGTTGTGTATTACATAAAAATTACATTACATCACAAAAACCTCACGATATATGAGCTTTGGACCTGTCAGTCTCTTGTGTGTAGAGTGTAGACCTCTCAGTCTCTGCATTTCTGATAAAGCTCGTTCATCGTGAGGTTTGTGTAATACCTCATTTGGCTCTAGATCGGATAAAGCAATACCCTCAAGTGTTTTTATTCTACTCAGTGTCACATATGCCTGCCCTTTGGCAAACATTTTTTTCCGAGGTCGATAACAAGTTTAAACAAATAATAGGTTATATTATAACAGTTAATAGCTACAGTAAGGTAAGTAGCTCTTTTAAAGGTAATCAAAAATTAGGCTTGTAGTAATTAGTAGACTATAGCCCCAAAAAATTATAAACTCGACTCAAAATTAATTAAGCATACTTACATCATTTGAGGAATTTAGTTATTAAGGTTAATTAAAAGCTCAGGTATACTTACATTAATTTAAGAACTTAGTTATTAAAGTAAAAGAAAAAGGTTTATTATTTTTTGCTTTTCAGTTTTTTGGCGGTTTAATTTTTTTGTTAAAAAGTTTTTATGAAATGGAAAGAAAATAATACCGATAAAAAAATTGAAAACAATAAATTTTACAATGGCAAGTTTGCACTTGTCATTGTAATATTTATTGTTTTCAATGGAAAGCAAATCATTGTTGCCAATGATTTCCTTTTTGTATAAATTTTAATGTATGTGGTTGAGACACACTGAAACCATATTACTGTTGTAACACGAATAGGTCGGCTCGACCGGGGAAAAACCATGCCCTCGCAGAATACCAGGGCAAAATAGCAGCTTAAAGTTGCTGTGTTTCGTATAGTGAGTGTAGAGAACCGGAGACCGTTTTTACCTGAAACAAGGCATTATATCTAAGTCCTCAGAGGTAATAACGCATCTGTATTTTGATTCCCAACCGAGGATTGATGTATGTAGATGGCTACGGGCCATAGCACTCACTTACCACCAGCTAAAATATCGCTTATTTAAGTTAACGTTGTAGTTAATTATTAATGCCTCCGTGTTATTCTGTAATTTATACCAAGAGAACCACGTGCTTCATTTGGTATATTATCACCGTCCGATATACATGGTGTATGAAGGCATGAACTAACGGAACCCGTATTGGAATAACGCTGTTTGACGTCAAATAACCCGCTATACTTTATTCACGAACGATTCCTTTTAAAATTATGATTAAGTAAGATTTGATTGCCCATATGTTAACTTTCCACAAGTTTACTAATTGTTGTAAAAGTTCTTTCTTCTAGTTAAAAATCTATAATTTACGATTTCATTAAAACTACAGTAAATTCGGTATACATTCAACGTTGAATATCTTAGAGACGATATTATCATAATACACCTTTTTTTCATTATAGTCGTCTAAATATTTTTTGATATTAGACGACTTAAATTACATTTTTTATATATAAATATTTCTTTTTATATTATATACGGGGTTATTTTTGAAAGAATGGACAAATTTTAAACTTTAGTTCAATTATTTAAATAATGATATATAGTTATTGCAGTTTTTGAAACAACGAGTAAATAAAGCTTCTACATTTATTTGAATTTTTTTATAGGATAGGATGACAAACGAGCACACAGTTCACCTGATGGTAAGTCGTTACTGTTTCCCATAGACATCTACATCTATCCTCGATTACGAATCAAAATGTAGATGCGTTGTCATCCGTGAGAACTTAGGTAGAATGCCTCGTTTCCAGTAAAAAGGGTCTCCGGTTCTCTATACTCACCATACGAAACACAGCAGCATTAAGCTACTATTTGACGCTGGTATTCTGTGAGAGCGTGGTCCTTCCCTGGTTGAGCCGACCCATTCGTGCTACAATTATACTACTAATATAACTGCAGCATGGCTTTACCACGTAAGAAAACGTAAATTACCCCAAATTGAATGTGATTTATGGGCAAAAACGTTTTTGCCCACCGATCGATCCTATATATATAGGATCGATCTGAAGATCGACACTGAAGAATACCCGTTGTGTTTTTTCTAATCTAAGACTACAAGGTAACGGTAAATAACTTTTCTTTGAGAAACGAACCACCACTTGGAGAAAAATTTTGTTAACAAGTCAAGCAATATCATTGGAACAGCCCCCCACTGTTAAACAGACACTTCCTCAAAAGAACTCGGCAAACACGGTCGTACTAGTACTTATCCACGTATATACAATTATACTTTTACTCAATTAACAAAATAACACCAAGTTGACATGATGACCTGTGGATGTTGTGATTCATACATTACAGAGATATATTGTAAACCCAGAAAGCTAAGGAATGTCTCGTTGCCAGCATAAAATATCTACAGTTACCGTCTTTCACCAGACAAAACTCACCAGAATCATGCTGCCAGCATTATTTTTAATATTTTGTTATAGCTTGTATTTCTGGTAAAGCTGATAAATTATTATATACCATTGGTTGTATTGCCTTAACACCGTCTTCAAGAATCAAATATTAATTCAGTCTGTTGTCTACGTGCCAGACGCAAGATGAAAACTTCAGGCGTTTTTTAATTGCATCCCCGTTGGTAACGCCAGTTAACAATCTACTTTATCAACATTACATTACATATCGCATTGAGTTCGTCCTAAGTTATATCTACTTTATCAACATGACTAGTGCATATTTTTTGTTTCCTTCCTTCCTTCCCTTTCCTACCGCACGCGCTGCCGCCGAGGTGAAAAAGAGGATCTCGGCGCGCGTCATTATACTAAGTGATATTACGCCATCCGCAACGCACGGCCACCCGTCGCGTCTTATGTACATTAACTGCAAACCGCGCAGGACGAACATTGAGTTCTCCTGTTTATGTTTAATATTCACCGCATCAGACATTGTGTCTTTGTAACTCATAAAAGTGTGAGACGCCCCCGTAAGGGCAAAGGTGGAGAGTGTGGGACTTCACGAGACTGTTCCGAGAGTGCGTGTGCGCCGAACCACGTGGCGAGTTTGCTGTATAGCAGACACTCCGCGCGGCAGCCCTCATCAGGTCAGTGCGTGCTATCCCACCTATTTATTTTCCCCTTTGCCGTATGCACCAAAATTACAGTCCACTAAATCTTTATCGAAGATACCTTAAGTTACTGGCGTCTCCATTTTTAATGGTCACTTCTCGCTGGATTGACCTTGACTTTCCGCCCTTATTAGATCGTTATCGTAATAAGCGTTTATATAATTAATTATTTATATTTTAATCCGACTTCGGATTAACCCCGCCCTTATTAGAACACTAGAATAGGTCCTAATAGGTGACTATCATAGTAATTTTAAAACTATATTCATAGAATGAATAAGCATATAATTATCTATATAAATTATTTGTTGTATGTTCACATCACGTCATCAACTTTTAACTACATCTATAGATTATACTGTTAAATTACATTTATTATTTGCACATATATTTAAGCATTATATTCGTTATAAATAACTTCATAATTATTATAAAAGTTAACAATTAAAGTTCATCGTTAACAAAACTAATATTTAATAATTCAACCGCGTAGCGAGGTCGCTTACAGACTACCCGCTTATAATTATATTATTTTTGCCGCATAACTTAAGTTGTAATGCCGCCTAAAAAACAAATAGCATCGAATAATAGCGATTCCTCGGATAATGAGGGCACACCTGATGCTGAGTTGGTTTTATTGTTAGCTAAACGAGATGCTTTATTTGAAATAGTGCAAAAAATATATGATATGTCCTCGGACATCCTCACAAACACTTCCACGATGGAGCGTTTTCTTGATGGAAGTTCTAATATTAATGCTTTACGTATTGAGTTTAAACAGGTCTTAGATAATTATAATTCACATTTATTAAAAATAAACCCTATTGCTAAACCTGATTATAACAGCCTCATTGCGTTTGAGTCTCTTTGCGGTAGAATAAATAGGCTTTATTTACAATATTCGCAATCTAATTCACAAAGTACTAGTACACCATCTAAAGCCAGATTCTCACTTCCGCCTATCGAACTTATGTCATTTTCGGGTGACATTCGCTCATGGCCTTTATTTTATGCTAGCTTTAAATCAACCGTCCATGACAACACATCGCTTACCGACGCTGAAAAGTTATACTATTTGCTAGGTAAACTAACGGGCAAAGCCCTATCTGTATGCTCAGGTATAACTCCTTGCGCTGAAAATTATAAAATTTTATTGCAAGCACTCGTTGACAAATATGAAGACCGGCGTATGATAGCATCTACATATATTAATCAGATGTTCGAATTTAAGCCATTGCAATCGGCCACCGCAAATAATTTTGATTTATTTACTGATAACTTTATAAGTGCAGTGCGCGCTTTACAAAACTTAAAGTTAGATAATCTCGCGGACTTAATTGTTCTTCATATCGCGCTTAAGAAGCTGGACCCGGATACCATTCGCTCTTTCGATTATAGTCATAACTCGATGGTACCTACCTTTGATGATTTAGTAAATTTTATTAAGACCCGCTCCAAAGTTTTGCAACGCACCGATTCTAGTACAAATTCTAATAGCGCACCAAACAATCGACGAGTTAACGGTAATAATCGTCGCTGTAATAATACTTCGTCGCCGAAGTATCAGGCGTACGTAAGCACGACGACTACTTGCTCAAAGTGTCTGTGCGATAATATTGTGCATCAACACCTATTTAAGTGTGCAGACTTTAATAAAATGACGCCGCAGGAACGATTTAAATGCGTAAAGAGTAACAATGCATGTGTGAATTGTCTCAGTTTAAGTCATCGAGTGTCTAGTTGCTCTTCAAATTATAGTTGTCGAGTTTGTAAATTTAAACATCACACATTGTTGCACTTCCACCGCAGAAGCGATAATGCTTCCCCTGCGCTGGCGCGTTCTCCACCGCTTCAGCCAGTTACACTGAAGTCTACAACCCCCGCGCCCGCACACTCGCCACCCCTCACCGCAGGTGCGCGTTCAGACGTCGCGCTGTGTACTTCGTTCAAGAATGTGTCTCAACGTTCACCGCCTCCCGCGCGCGCAAGTCGTTCGCAGAGAACTGTTTTATTATCAACCGCTCAAGTATTTGCTTACGATGCTAAGGGAGAGAAACAAATTATTCGTATATTATTAGACTCCGCGGCTCAAAGCCATTTTATGACTAAAGAGTGCTGTCATCGTTTAGGCGTTCAACAACACGATACCGAATGTACTGTAGTAAAGGGATTCGGTGGAGTTGAAAACATTGTAAAATCGAAATCGATTGATATTAAAATTTTCTCACGATTCGACTCGAATATTAACTTTAATATTTCAACGCTAGTTGTTGATCAAATCACCGACCTTTTGCCCACCGCTGTGGTAGACACATCTGTCTTATCACACTTCCATGGCATAAGACTCGCTGATGAATGTTATAGCATGCCTAATAAAATTGATGTTTTGATAGGCGCATCCCTTTTCCCGCACTTACTATGTCCAGACGTAATTTATTCGTCTAACGACTTGTCCGGGCCCTCAGCTTTGAGTACGGTATTTGGTTACGTTATTATGGGCTCAGTGCCGACACTTCAGGTAAATCATTCTTTAACGTGCTGCTCAGTTCTAGAGTCTCCTATCGTTGACAAATTAGTGCAACGATTTTGGGAGCTTGAACAGCCACCCTCCGCACCGCCCATTCAGTGTCCTTCAGACATTGAATGTGAAGAGTTTTATAAATCTACGACATCCCGCGATCCTTTTACTGGTAGATATATTGTTGGCCTGCCATTTAAAGATGACGTTTACTCTCTCGGAGATTCTTATGAAACCTCTTGACGACGATTCATGTGCTTGGAGAGGAAACTTCAAGCCTCGCCTACATTAAGGTTAGCATATGATGACGTCATAAAGGAATACTTAGCTAAAAATTATATATCCCCCGCACCGCCGTATGACTCTCATGAACCCGCTCCAATATATGTCATACCGCATCATGGAGTCTTACGCGAAGATAAGAAGTCAACGCGTCTGCGCATCGTCCTGGACGCTAGCAGTAAGACTAGCACTGAGCGATCATTAAATGATATTCTGCATTCAGGACCAAATTTGCAAGGCGACTTGTTCAATATAATTTTAACTTTCCGCTTACATCCAATCGCTATGACAGCCGACTGTCGCCAACAATTTCTGCAAATAGTTGTTCGCGGTTCTGATCGTCGTTACCAATGCTTCCTATACCGCTTCCGTCCACAAGACCCACTTGTGTTATACCACTTCAATCGCGTGTGCTTCGGTTTAACTTCGAGTCCATACCATGCATTGCGCACGGTAAGACAGCTCATTGATGACGACGGCGCAAAGTATCCACTTGCGAGTCGTATCGCATTTACTTCGCTATATATGGACGACATCGCGTTCTCTATGCCCAGTGAATCCGAGGCCAGTGAGACCTCTCGGCAGCTGATAGACTTATTCAAGGGTGCCCAATGGAACCTGATAAAATGGCATAGCAACCGTCGATCTGTTTTAGATGACCTCCCTACTTCCCATAAAATTACAGGAGAAGTAGAGTTCGATAAATCAATGCCACATAAAATACTAGGCTTGCATTGGTCTACCGATAGTGACGCCTTTTATTTTAAGATATCTGTTCCCGCTGATGTGACGTGCACTAAGCGCGCCATCTTATCTACTGTCGCTCACCTGTGGGACATAATGGGTTTCGTTGCTCCCACAGTCGCGTACGCCAAATTGTTAATAAAGCGGCTTTGGCAACTTAATTTAGATTGGGACGACATACCACCACCGCCAACTATTAAGATGTGGAGGCAATTCTGTGCTGAATTACCAGCTCTTAATGATTTACGTATCCCGCGACATGTTGGTGTATCCAAAAACTGTACTGCGTCACTCCTGGGGTTTTCCGACGCCAGCGAGCACGCATACGGTGCCGTAGTCTACATACATGTAAAGAGCGTCAATGGTAACACCGTCCAGTTGATTTGTGCAAAGACTAAAGTCGCACCGACGAAACCACTATCTATTGCATGCCTTGAGCTTTGTGGAGCGGTTTTACTCTCAAAATTGCTTCGCAGAGTACTCGACAATTACTCTCTTGACCTTGCAATATCAGTCTATGCCTTTGTAGATTCGAAAGTAGCTCTGTACTGGATAAAGAGTTCGCCACACAAGTGGCAGACCTTTGTGGCAGACCTTTGTTGCAAACCGCGTTGTTCAGATTACCGACAATATTCGCGCTGATAACTTTTATCATGTCGCAGGTACTGAGAATCCCGCTGACATACTTTCATGTGGCGTTACGCCAAATAAATTAGTTTCAAACCCCCTGTGGCTCCATGGGCCTCAGTGGACTTCGTTAGATCCATCTCAATGGCCTCTTCGTACTTTAGACAATGAGGTTATTGCAAATATGCCTGAGAAGAAGATTTTGTCGCACACTGTGTGCACATCCGTCTGTAATTCTGCGATTTATGAGCTCGCACTCCGCATCTCTTCTTGGAGTAAACTTCTACGTATAATTGCGTACGTGTGTAAGTTTGCTAAATTATTGCCCCGCCGCAACACTACTGTAGTGACTGCTGATGATCTCAGTTTCTCTGAGGTTATAATCCTCCGCGCCCTGCAAAAACAGCATTTTGCAGTGGAATATTTAAATATTGAAGGTAACAAACCTTGCTCGCCCGCTTTCAATCGTTTAAGGCCTTTTATTGAGAATGGTTTAATCCGCATTGGTGGTCGTCTTTCGAACTCCGCATTAGATTACACACAAAAATATCCAATTATACTCCCGCGCAGTGATCATGTAGTGAACATGATCATTGACTATTATCATATTAAAAATTTACACGCTGGGCCTGAATTGTTATTGTCATTGCTCCGTCAAAAATTTTGGATACTTTCCGCACGCCGCACTGTGAGAAGCAGAGTCTACAAATGTAATATATGTTTCCGGCTTAGACCCCGTCCAACTTACCCTTTGATGGCTGATCTTCCCCATAGTCGTGTAAGACAAGCTATTAAGGCATTTACACACACGGGCTGCGATTATGCCGGTCCTATCGCATACACTCCTGTACGTCGTCGTGGTGTACGCAGCGAGAAGGCGTACTTATGTGTTTTCACATGCCTCACGACTCGAGCTGTACATATAGAAATCGCTACAGATCTTAGTAGTTCTAGTTTCCTCGCTGCGCTTAAACGTTTCCTCTCTAGACGAGGGCCGATTCAGTTTTTATATTCGGATAATGGAACGAATTTTAAAGGTGCCGCTTCGTATCTTCGCAATCTCTATAAATTTCTAAACGTTGAATACCGCCCAAAGCTTGAGCAAGAGTGTGCTGAGAATCGTATAACATGGAAGTTCATCTGTCCCAACTCTCCTCATTTTGGAGGCGCCTGGGAGAGTATGATCAAAGTCGTAAAAACGCATCTGTTCCGAGTTATCGGACATCAGTTACTTTCATACGAAGAGCTTAATAATGTTCTTGCGCAAATTGAGTGCTTGCTAAACTCGCGGCCCTTGACATTGACATTGTTCTGATCCTGCAGAGCCTTCAGCTCTTACTCCGAGTCATTTTTTGAATACCGCACCTTTATTGTCATTACCCGCACCCAAAGTCAAATCTGACTCTACCAGTCTGTTACACAGGCATTCTTTACTGGATAAATTAGTTCAGTCGTTTTGGGACCGGTGGAGGACGGAATACCTTCACGGATTACAAGTTCGTCAGAAGTGGAACACCCCGTCTACGGCTATCGTACCAGGCGTGGTTGTAATTGTGATAAATGATAATGAACCGCCCCTTGCTTGGCCATTAGCGATTGTCGAGTCTGTTCATCCTTCGAAGGATGGCGTAGTTCGAGTAGTGACCGTGAGAACTACTAAGGGAACATATCTCCGTCCTGTTGCTCGTATTTGCCCTCTCCCAAGACAATAAATCACGATTATTTTGATTATAATTATTTATCTAAATTAGGAATTAAGTTTATATTTATATATATTAAAAAAAGTATTAAACCGCAATATTATATTTATGTATACATTTTCTCGCTTACCAAGTAAGATTAGTAGATGAGACATGCGCATTGAGCGCATCCTCTCACTTTATATACCGCTTATTTATTTGTTTTCCTTTTACTTTTTATATTACGGTTGTCTTTTAAAGGTGACCCTTTAAGGGCGGGAGGAAATGGTAACGCCAGTTAACAATCTACTTTATCAACATTACATTACATATCGCATTGAGTTCGTCCTAAGTTATATCTACTTTATCAACATGACTAGTGCATATTTTTTGTTTCCTTCCTTCCTTCCCTTTCCTACCGCACGCGCTGCCGCCGAGGTGAAAAAGAGGATCTCGGCGCGCGTCATTATACTAAGTGATATTACGCCATCCGCAACGCACGGCCACCCGTCGCGTCTTATGTACATTAACTGCAAACCGCGCAGGACGAACATTGAGTTCTCCTGTTTATGTTTAATATTCACCGCATCAGACATTGTGTCTTTGTAACTCATAAAAGTGTGAGACGCCCCCGTAAGGGCAAAGGTGGAGAGTGTGGGACTTCACGAGACTGTTCCGAGAGTGCGTGTGCGCCGAACCACGTGGCGAGCTTGCTGTATAGCAGACACTCCAGGAGGAAGGCGCGGCAGCCCTCATCAGGTCAGTGCGTGCTATCCCACCTATTTATTTTCCCCTTTGCCGTATGCACCAAAATTACAGTCCACTAAATCTTTATCGAAGATACCTTAAGTTACTGGCGTCTCCACCCGTAAAATTATATGATAAACATCGTCTAATTTTTCATATATATGGAAAATCTCTCATCTATACATATAAATAAAATTAAAAATTCTGCCTGTCATTTCGAAATCGTTACTACCTATACTGAGCATTCCATTAACAATTTTCGTGTGTCGGTCTGACCTAGCTAACCTTCGGATTGGCTGAAGCTATTGTAATAAAACTTCACGAACAGAGAGATTCCAGGAGACTTTCTTTGGATGAACATAAAATTATATGAATCACAACATCCACAGGTCATCATGTCAACTTGGTGTTATTTTGTTAATTGAGTAAAAGTATAATTGTATATACGTGGATAAGTACTAGTACGACCGTGTTTGCCGAGTTCTTTTGAGGAAGTGTCTGTTTAACAGTGGGGGGCTGTTCCAATGATATTGCTTGACTTGTTAACAAAATTTTTCTCCAAGTGGTGGTTCGTTTCTCAAAGAAAAGTTATTTACCGTTACCTTGTAGTCTTAGATTAGAAAAAACACAACGGGTATTCTTCAGTGTCTTTTTGTATAATCAGAGGCATCTGAGATAGTGCAATTGAGAAAGTGGTAAATGATAAGCATGCAAGTGAAAGAAAAGTGCAATATGATCGACCGGGGAAGGACCACGCTCTCACAGAATACCAGCGTCAAATAGTAGCTTAATGCTGCTGTATTTCGTATGGTGAGTGTAGAGAACCGGAGACACTTTTTACTGGAAACGAGCCATTCCACCTAATTCCTCACGGATGGCAACGCATCTGCATTTTGATTCGTAATCGAGTATAGATGTAGAGGTCTATGGGCCACATCTCTACACTCACCATACGAAACTCAGCAGCATAAAGCTACTATTTCACGCTGGTATTCTGTGTGAGATTGTTCCATCCCCAGTCGAGCTGACCCATTCGTATTCAAACCATAATTTACCTGCAGCACGGCTCTATACAAACGAACGTATAACTATAAACTAGTATTGACCAATGCCAGTTGTTTAATTTTCTGTTAAACTCTATTGTTATGTTTATTCGCACTTAAATATAATTTTAAATACAAATAACAATATTATGATTACATATCAAATAAATATAGCGCCGGTGTAAGAATATCCACTCCCCATATCGTCCCGCGGGTGTGGTAAGAGGCGACAGAGGGAATCAGAAACAGGTGATGGGCAGCAAAATGTTCCTGATAATAACTCAAACTAATATTAAAACTGCGGCTGCCAATCCACATGCCAAGTGGCTCAACTATGGCAAAATCCTCCCTACGAGGCCATCTATGAGATCCTATATACAGCAGTAGATTTTACAGGCTGTAATGAATGGATGAATCAAATTAGGAACTCTAACTCAGCAAATAATGGTGGTTTGTACTTGATTTAGCTTTATAAAAATCCGATCAACGATTGGCAATTTGTCTTTTTACGCGTTCAATAAAAGTCATGCATTAGAGTACATTATTTTTATTTAAATAAGAGACATTTGAATAAAAATAATGATTATTACTTACAAAAAGGCGGCAACTTCTTTCCAGCTTTTTAATTGACGACAGTAAGTCATAGAAATCTCATAATTAGTCATGTTTGCATTCTCCACATGCCACATACGTGCGCATCCTTGCCAATCACGTAATTACAGTTGCTGGCTACTAAACTCATACCTAATTCCCGCTTTTACTTCGACCTTAGGTATTTTGATGTACATATGAGATCTGCTTGTATAGAAATAATTCCAATATATTGAAATAATAAACGTAATTAAGATAAAAGTTGATGATCTTACCAATTATTTAAATTGCTTCGTTAGAAGTATACGAGCCAGACACGTTTTTGACGATAATTTTCGAGTAGTTTCAATAAATTTGCTTTTTAATTATTTATGTTTTCCTATTATGTTAAATCGAATGCTGCATATTGAAAAAGTTGAGTGTGATTGGATCCATGTATTGAGCGGAAGGGGTATAACTCGTATAATGTGGATGGATTACATGCCTCATATGGGTTACGACTTACGATCTTACGATTTTCCCGAAAACTGTATTTTACATTTATTATGTATATTATGTACAGCTATTGTAATTCGAAGTTATGATTTTAAACATTTGATCGGTTTTTAAAAATTAAGGTAATAAAAAAACAATTATTTTTTTTAAATTATTCAATGTAAAACACGTCAGTTTATGAGTTACATCCTATTCCCTCCAATAAGGAATTTCTTACGTGCCGTGAAGGCGTTAATAATAAAAAACAATTACAAGATTTTGCAAATAATTCCCTATTAAAAAGTTAAACGATTGTCAGTTTTTTGAAATACTTAGTTTAGTTATATATTATTATTAGTAATACACCCTTACTCTTCCCCTCAAAAAATTCTTAAATATGAAAGCACTACACCATAAATTGAGAAGAAATTACAGAAGAAGAAAGACAAACAAGAGAAGAAAAACAAGGTTATTTGTTGTAATTATTGTTCATTACTTTTACCCTATTAATTAAGGAGGCCAAGGTTCAAATAGGCAGCAGTTTTGCATCACGCAAAAATGCTTACATTCATATATAATATATATTAAATAAATGTTTTGTTTTGATGACCTTGTTACCTGATGAACTTATTACCTACCAGACAAACTCCATATACTTTTTCCGTGTATATTATCTAGGCTTGTTTGTTAAGTTAGATAATATGATATTTTGTTGTGCTATTAATATGATAATTATTTTAACAAACAAGCTGATTTGAAAATTTTATAACCGACTTCAGGAAAAGATTTTCTTAGTTTCTTATAAATAATATTTTTATTTTAAATTAAATTCACAATCCTGTAAATAAATGCATACATTTTGCTTCTATTTTTTAAAATATCAATTTGCTGATTATGAAAATACAGCGGTAATCACAATTCGTTAAAATATTGAAAGATAAAACAATGTTTTATGTGGAATAAGTATAGTAATGGTACAGAGAGAGAGCAGTGGATCCCGAGATAGGTTTTTCTTTAATTACAATTGCATAGGTAAATATTTTTAAATGTTTTGTTGAAACCTAACCAAATGTTTGTTTTCTTTGCTTTCTAACGGCCTCATTAATAATCTTTGATTTTAAGTGAGCGATAATCTAAAAGAGAGTAACCGACATAGTCCAATGGATCAGTAAACTGAAGTGGCCATATGGCTCGAAGAACAGATAGGTAAGAAAGAATCACGAGCAGCAGCCTCGTATCGTATCGTAACAGAGCTGCCCTCAACTATTTTAAAGTAAGAGATGCAGGTCTGTGAATGCCGGTGACAAAGTACCAATCTTTTTGGAATTCCTTGTGGGAGACTTAAGTTCAGCAGCGAACTTGTGAGAGGTTTTAATATGATGATGTAATTTAACATTACCTAATTGTCTCTGAAACTATCTCTTTCTATTATCTAAAATATATATTATATTTTAGGTAGGAGAACCACTTAATGCATTGCATCGACTTTCGATTAGTAAGGCAATAAATTTTAAAACTATGTCAATTCCGTCAATCTTCAGTTTATGATTAGAGGTTTGAATAAACAGCAAAACATAATATAAAGACGAGTAATACATATTTTTTCCCTTTAAAATCTCTAGAAATGTTTATGCTTTACAATACTTATTCCTATTCTCGATAAGAAAATAATATAGAAGAGACGAGGCTGACCTGAACTTGCTGTGCAGCATTCCAAGCAAGGTATATTGATATATGCTATGCTTATTATGCCGTATATATGGACGATTCCGATACGTATCAGAATCGGAATCTTGTTCTCAGTTCTCATCGTCATCGTCAGTTCGAAAGTGTACGTACGGCTGTTCGGACGTATTCCACCGCGCTATAAAGTACGCGCGCTGTCTTCGAAAACGGTGGCAATCAGTTCTAAAACGTAACTTCTTCAAGATACTTCGTCATAATACTTTGACAGATATTAAACGCGAAAGTGTGCCAGTGATTATTTTAAATTCATATTTGGAATAGTTTCGATTTGCGTATCCGCCGGAATTGAACCTCATAAGCTGCTTGGACATTGACACTTGGATTGTTCATAAAGTAAGTAAAATATTATCAGTAAGCAAAATATTTATTTTATTAGATTGTTTTATTCTGTAATATTTAATATCACTCGGCGATTTTTGATGTTTATTTCAAAGAACTTACTTGTAAAGGAATACGCCTTGAATATTGATTAGTTGATTATTTCTATACCTTCGGATATACTAATAAGTACCTATAAACAAAATTTGGACAACACATTACCATTCTCATCGTTAAACTCACAAGGTGTGAAATTTACATAGGTAATACTTATTTATAGGCATGTTCCTGTCTACAGTTTCTTTATTCAAATACTTGAAATATTATGTGTTAAATCTAAATAATAATCTCGAAAACTAACCAGTTTGTATTTCACCACTATTTATTCAAAAGTTCCTCCGTGAAAAGTTTAATATTTTACGCAATCAGTGGAGCGATAAGATGATTTTCTTTTGAAATCGAACTATCAAATACCGATGTGATTGATGATTTATTACGAATGATTTTTTTACACGATTCTTCTCGTCGCGTTCGTATCGTACGTAAAGATTTATGTAAATGCCATGTCTAGAGGCATTTTCACTCACATTTCCGTGGCTGATTTGCATGGGTATTAAACCTGTTTACAGGTTTAATACCCATGCAAGGATAATGCATGCAACGATTTCTTTCGGACTGCGGTTGCCAATCGGCCTACATGCGGTTTGTGTGTGCAAGTGTGAAAATTTAAGTGGAAATTTAAATATAGAACCGTGCTTTACTGCGGCAAGCAAATCGCATGATACGACGAAACGGTTTCATTTGAACGTTTGTCACTTGTTCGACATGTAAGAAAAGGTTTAAACAAGTTTTAATTATGTAACACACTACCTACATAAGTATTCCCCGAGCTAAATTGAACTATGGGCACAACTTACAAATATTATCACAAGCACAAAGAAGCACTCACTCGTACTAACATCCCGTGTCTAGTTACACATTTAATAAGTCTGGCATATAGCATCAGAAACTCGCCTGGTTACCACGCAGTACCTAACAGCAGCCAATAGGCTCTGGTCCGAGGTACTGGGCCGTGCGTTCGTTATTGGTATTCTATTGGGTAAATTAAACAAATATTGTCTTGTGTAGAGACAGCTTAAGAATATCCCGTATTCTATGTCATCCTGTCGGTGTTATAAGAGGAGACAAAAGGGAAACTGACAGGAGATCGGCAGCAACATCTTCAAGATAACAACTCACAAATAAAGATACGATAAAAAACTCGTGGCAACTATGTACTGCTTTAGGGTATATATATATATATATATATATATATATATATATATATATATATATATATATATATATATATATATATCCTATACTTTTAAACGAGCGATTCTTGTATATATATAATCGGGATATCTGAAACGGCTCCAACGATTTTCATAAAATTTGGTGTCCAGGGAGTTTCGGGGGCAATAAATCGATCTAGCTAGGATTTATTTTTAGAAAATGTCCTGTTGTCCGTGTTTTCAGCCAATAAAAAAACTGCTTCAACATAAAAAGGTAAATTTTGACAAACTACCAACGATCGTAATAGCTCAGATGGGGTATTGTTCGGGCGTGATATCGGAGTTCCGTGGTTCGCGTTCCCGTCTTGGTCCGACTTTTTTTTACTTTTTTTTTCAAGTTCCCTTCTTTTGTGCGGAAATCTATTATTTCGAGCCCTTTTTTGGTATTTTTTAAAAATACGAAAATTTTAATTAAACTAATTGCACTCATGATTTTTTATTCAAATAACCAGTTCAGTTTTCTCTATTATGTCAATAAGATTGGGGGAGCTGTGATGATGATGATGATGATGTATTGAACTTGAATTATGTTTCTAGACGGCTTTGATTCAGCTTACATTAGCGGAACTTACTGGTTTTTAAAACCCATAAGCTAAATAGTTTAAAAATCAGTAAGTTGTCTAAGAGTCTTAAGCTTGGTTATTCAGTTTCTTTAATTTATTATATAATACATACTCTAACAATAATATTAATGAAACGCTTATTATTTTAATGAAATGATAATTTTTGTCTGGGCATATAAACTGAAATTATAATAATGTGTTAACAATCGTGGTTGCAAAGTTTTTGCCATTTAGGTAAATGTTTGCATTACATCAAAAACATTTATTTTTTATAAAAAGTTATTATTTAATGAGTTTGTTGATCTTAAATTACGTCCTGCTACATTTGTTGTATAGAACTAGGAGGAAGAGTTTTCTAAGAGCCTTTCTAAATCTTTTCAACAATGTGCCAATTCAACTAATAAGCGTTGTACTTGAAAGATTTGCCCATACTATATACCTATTGAAAATACTTTGGGCATACCCATATACCTATTCAAAAGACCTCTATGTACCTAATTCACGTAGAATCTTTAGAGTAGATTTAGAGTAGTCCTTGAACTATTCATAAAAATATATACTAGCGATATGCCCCGGCTTCGCACGGGTGATTTCTGTATCTCTATGACAGCGTCACCTACCGGGTCCAAATGTGAATCTAAACCATCTAGGGACCCATTCAAACTCATACAAAAAATTTCATAAAAATTGGTAGAGCCGTTTTTCATTTTTAGCGAGACTAAGAGCAATTGATTTTTATTTTTAGAGATTTATTCGTTCAAATAAAAGTTTTATTTGGGTTCTTTCTTACAATATTAATTTAACATTAATGTAAGTAATCGTTTTAGCACATCGTATATAATCATTTTAATTTTAAGAATCTTTCGACAGGTACAATATACTTAATGACAATGGGCCGCTTCATAATTATTTTTATTTTGTTTTCAGAAGTTGCAATAAATACCATCACAAAATAAACACCCACATCAAATTACGCCAAAAAACGGCAACGAAAGTGCTACACAAACTAAAATCACTAAGCGAAACGAGCGTTCATTTATTTTCACTTACGAATTAACTAACATCAAATAAAACAAAACAATCGACAGAGATAATGTAAATATATAAAGTTGCGAAGGTCTTTTTTACGGTATACATACATGTTCATGCTCCGAAGGTTTAATTTGTTTGTATTTACGTAATAACATTTTATAACATTTATTTCCAGCGAAATCATTACATTTTTAATGGAAGTGCGGATTTAAGGCGATTACATCCTACACTGATTTGAGTTTTTTATTTTCACGTAACAAAAAGACAATAACTTGTTTTTTCGATTAATTTCGAAATTTTTCGTTATTATACTGTGGTGTTTTACTTTAAATTTCTTCTTTATCAGTCTGTAAAAGCTCACTAAGTACTATTGGACATGGCCTCCTGATGTACAGAAGATTTTCCTTTATCGTCACGCTTGGCAGGTAAATTGACTATCGAAGTACCATACCAGTAGGAGTATAATATTATGACTACAAGAATTGGCACCGATGTTTGAAGGCCGTTAAAATACACATATAATATCTCGCTTAACGTAAAAAAATAAGTTATAGCCTTATTACGTCCTATTACTGGACAAAACGCACGTAAAGCTTTTGGTCATGCGCCTGATCTTTCTCCGATCGTGTCGGATTGTCCCATTGGACTATGAAAGTAAGAGAATAGAGAGAACACCTTTGCTTGCGCATACACTTGGACAGTCGTCTGCACAGAACAGGATTATAGTAATCCTGTTCTGTGCAGATGACTGCTGGCTGATCTGCTAGTCTCCGCTAAGGCTAGTGGCATGAACTAATTTCTAGCGGACATTATTGTTATTGGTTTTACAGGTGACCTTTTGTTTCTGATCGGGTTACGGGTGGTTTGAGTTAGAGGATTGTGAAGTACCGATACGCGGCGCGATTAGGTATTTTCCAAAATGCTCTCTGTTACATACGGCGCATCGTGCGACATAGAGAGAGTTGCAAGTCTTGAAGACAATATATACATTTCTTTTTTAAACCACCAAACTTTACGAAATGAATTAATTTTGGTCTCATTAGATTCGGTACACCTTAATCTAGGTTTCTGTTTTAGTAAGTAATTCTATTTAGTTAAATAAAAAAACCGGCCAAGAGCGTGTTGGGCCACGCTCAGTGTAGGGTTCCGTAGTTTCCCGTCCGTCACAATAAGTGTTCCCACTTATGAGTTTAAAGGTATCCATTATGTTCGCGCTCTAGCAGCGCTCCAGCAGCGCTCCGCGCTCCTGCAACTGCTCCCGGTAGTGGGTACTGTTGTTTCCATCCAAGTTCAAAATAATTTTCCTAGAAAGTCCTTATAAAGTTCTACTTTCCAGATTTTTTTCATATTTTCTAAACTTATGGTTCAAAAGTTAGAGGGGGGGGGGACACATGGTTTTTTACTTTTAGAGCGATTATTTAAAAAATGATTTTAGTAAACCCCTATTCATTTTTAAATACCTTTCCAACAATATATCACACGTTAGGGTTGAAATTAAAAAAAAAATCACTTCCCACTTTACATATAGGGGGGCTACCCTAATAAAACATTTTTTTCCAATTTTTATTTTACCACTTTGTCGGCGTGATTGATACACATATTGGTACCAAATTTCTGCTTTCTAGTGCTAACGGTCACAGAGATTAAGCGAGGACGGACAGACGGACAGACAGACATGGCGAAACTATAAGAGTTCCTAGTTGACTACGGAACCCTAAAAAAAGGCTCGAGGAAAATATACGGATATAGTTTTTCATTATATCTAACACATTTTCAAAAATTATACAAAATCAGACTATGTTTACAGCGGGGAAAAACCTTATCGCTTTTTGTATAAACATTTATTACCCAGTGCCTGTTGGCGAAAAATATAGGTATGTCCTGAAAAATTTTTCTTTCTCAGGCAGAGATTTCGTCATGAAGTTTTTCTTAAACGCAATGCACGGGGTTAAATCAGCTAACGTTCGGGGATTCAACTCATCAAGGATCTCCTAGGTGTGCGTCGCTTGCAGTTATCAGTGGCTGCAAATGACCGCCGGTACGACATACTCCGCCGATCGTTGAGTCCCGTGATTCCGTGAGGCGTCGAGGTCACCGGCCCCTAGTTGATTCTTGGCACTTTATGCGCTCCGAGCATCCTGTGCCTAGTCGCGTCGTAAAGTGCCACCATAGCACTTCCCCCAACCCTTTTGTTGTAAAAGGGGTAGGCAGTGCCCCAAGTGTGGATAGTCTCCGTCATAGTATTACCACCATCCGCGTCGCGCACCAACTTCTGTTGCCGATCGGCTGGAACATAGACAGGGCATTCATTAGATTACCACTGACTGACAGGATAGGGATATGTCAGGGAAAGATAAGGGGGAACCTCCTCCTAAATCAAGGAAACCGCCGGACCGGTCAAGCGCATTGGATAGGCCAATCGCTTACCGGGATATATTCAACCCGGAGAGGATGAGAGTTGTCTCATCCTACTCCCAAATACCGACCCGGAAACCTTCATCGCCGGGTAAGGAGTCCGCAACTAGGGTTGCACTCTCGCCCATCGTACCTGAGTGTACGACTGGGCGTGAACCGCTGCCCGCTCAGCAACAGCGGCCCACGAAGACGCCACGAAGGCACACACCACCTGAGACCGAAGCCTCCCTCTATGAGAAGAGGCAGCGTGTTGGACGATCATCGGAGTCATCATCAGTGTCATCGGATGATGAAGAGCCCCCTATAGCGACTAGGAAGAAGGTCCACACCTCACCTCCTAAGTCGCCATCACCACCACGACAACCACCATCCATTTCTCCGGACCGACGTAGTCACGACTCGGCCCAATTCGAGCAAGGAGGTGAGGAGTCCTACAGCTGGGGCTCGACAACATATGCAACCCTAGCTGCATCAGCCGGAAAGTCATCCCCGGTTCAAACCACCAACCCGTCCGGGTTAGCTCACGACGATGGACAGCGGCCGTTAACGAGCTATGCCCACATGGCTATACCATGGCAGTACCACGACCGCAATCGGCGGAACAGCCTCAAAAAACAGAGAAGGAGAAAGAGAAGATGAGATATCCGCCGATTGTCGCAGAATGCCTCCCGGACTGGACCAGGCATTTTAAGGTCCTAAATGAGAAGTTGGGCCATCCACCTAATGCCCGTCCATTCGGGAAAGGAGTCAGGTTCACTCCACAGAGCCCGGATGAGTTCCGTACCATACAGAGATACATGGTCGAACTCTCCGAAAAAGATAAAACCATGTCGTGGTACTGTTACACACCGGCAGAGGAGAAGCCCACCAAAGTGGGCATCCGTGGCCTGCCTGTGGGTACCGACGCAAAGATGATTGAGGAGGCTATTCGGGCAAAAGGCTTCCCCATCAACTATGTGAAGGCCATACTACCACGTAGGGGCAGACCGGGCTGCCTCTACTATGCACAGCTGGAGCATTTGAGCCGGGAACGGCTACAGCAATTATACCACATCGACGAGCTCCTCTATATGAGAGGAGTCGTCATCGAAGCCTGGCAGAGGAAGACCGGACCGGCACAATGCCACCGTTGCCAGGCTTTCGGACATGCATCCGCAAATTGTTTCAGGCCAGTGAAATGCGTTCGCTGTGCCGGTGAACATATAGTTAGCCTTTGCCCAAGGGGTAGAGAGGAGGAGCCAAAGTGCGCAAACTGCGCCGAGAACCATACGGCCAACGATCGCCGCTGCCCGGT
Source organism: Parnassius smintheus behrii (assembly GCA_036936625.1). Taxonomy (NCBI): domain Eukaryota; kingdom Metazoa; phylum Arthropoda; class Insecta; order Lepidoptera; family Papilionidae; genus Parnassius; species Parnassius smintheus. The sequence goes on along the minus strand of JAUPFT010000019.1, from coordinate 25,604,396 downwards.
CCTGAGGAGGATTGCCAGGAAGCAAGGGATCGTTTTACCTGGGCTACTCCCGGAGAACCCAAAGAGGATCCCCCAGAGTCGCCCAAAGGCCGTCACCATACAGGAGGACGGGTGGGCTACCATCACAAGAGGGAAGGGTAGGCAACCAGCCCCCCCTCCCTGTAGTACCAATAGAAACGGTTGGTCCCACAGATCAAAAAGCAACCACCGGGGCGACTCTCCGACCTCCTGCCAACGACGCCACTGAGAGGCAACCCTCCCAGAGGAAGAGGCGGAGGAACAGGAGAAAAGAGCAGCCTCCTCCTCAGGCAGTGACCACCTCTACCCCTACGACCACAGGACCAATAGCCTCGCAGGCGCAGGTTGCTGTAAGAACACCAGTACCATCCACGGCAGGTAGAGCACCAGAAAGGGCCCTGCCAGAAAGCAGAGCTCGCTCCACACACAGAGCGCGCTCAACGCAAAGAAAGACCACAACTAATGCCCCGAGACCAGTGCCTTCACAGCGTAGTACAGAACGCAGACCACCAGCGTCCGGCTTCGAGACGGCTGATGCCATCCATAGATTGGTAGGCATAGCCATCGAAGTCGGTACACAAGTCCTGGCCGACATAAGGGCCGGGACTGACCCCGTTACCGCCGTGGCGTGGCGTCTCAGTGGCGTCGTTGGCAGGGCGACTCTCCGACCTCCTGCCAACGACGCCACTGAGAGGCAACCCTCCCAGAGGAAGAGGCGGAGGAACAGGAACAGGAGAACGGAGCAGCCTCCTCCTCAGGCAGTGACCACCTCTACCCCTACGACCACAGGACCAATAGCCTCGCAGGCCGTTGCATGCAAGGCCGCCGGACGGGCGACCTTATTCAAGAGAACTCCTCCCTATATAGATTAGGGAGTTGAGTAAATCCCACAATGCCGCAGAAAGGCCAACTTTGACATAATAATTGTGTTTAACACAATTATTTAGATAACCACCATATATTATAACTTAACCGACCGCGACAAAAGTCGCCGAAACAACGCCTTTAACATCAAGGCGCCCAGGACCGGCACACTGTAGTGTGCCGTGAGCAACATCCGGGTAAAGGGGTTTACCCCGAGGCCCGAGACCTGCACGGCACTAATGCCCTGCAGAAGACAACAACGACGATTCAACTCATGGTGTTTACGTAGGTAGTATCTACTAAGACGGCGAACATTTATTCCTGGCTCACGGCTTGTATTTCCATTCTCTTTAATATTTAACGTAAAAAATATTGGTATTTTCTTTTAAAACAAAGGGATTTTTCTAAATCATCTTTTTTTAAATACTGAAGTAAGAAATGAATATACAGTCCACATGATAGCAAGTGGCTACTGCGGTCCGTGGCGTTGTCGCCGTTGAAAACTTAGATGGCACTCCATTTAAGTTTTCAACAGCGACATAGTAATTATACTGGCTGTCTATAACCTTCATATCGGATCACAGTTGGGCAAACAGTGCTATTTAGCGGCATAAATAGGTAACAGTGTAGTGTACCAACCAAGACGGCTCCCCGCCAGGAAAGAATTCCTACCACTTAGTATTCTTCTTGTAGTATTCCATTGAGTTATATGTACTACGTACTAGAGAAGCTATTCCAAACAAAAAATGTGCACTACTCTGTATCCGCACATGCGCGGGAAACAGTGGGGAGTTTTGGCGGGAACTTGGCCGTAGATGGATTGTCGCTCCTGTTTTGTCGCTTGAATAATGGTTTGAAGTAGATTTCGTTTCGTGAAAGTGATACGATTTTGTGAATTAAGCGTCCGCGCGTGTGAACTAATTAGAGAAAACGACTAAACAAGTGCTTTGATGTTGATATAAACCTCAAGTTATTTTGATCGCTTGGGCGCCTTATGAACTTGAGTGGCTGTCGTCATCAACTGTCCGCTGGGTTGAGCTGTCATCAAAATCTCCCAAGGACTTCGCAATGTGACACATCAGCATATTGTGAAGAAAAAGAACATAAAATGAAGATTTCAAAAGAAAGGACAGGCTCAGAAGATTTAGAAACCAGAGCCGTAAAGCCAGTAAATAAAAAAAGAGAAACAGTAAAGTCGCGCAAGCGCGGTTGATATAAACGCGCGAAAATTGTCATAATAAATAATTGTTTATTTAGACTGTATTGTTAATCGAGTACATTTTTTATTTTCGTTTATTTTGCGTACCTATGTGCTAATTTAATATAAAATTATTATTAGCGTCGTTCCGCACTGCATGAATATCGAAGCCACAGTAACAGGTGTACGGATTGCAGTACAGTTCAGTTGAACATAGTGAGTGTTCGGAATGCGAAACCTAGTGCCTAGTAGATATATATCGATGTAGTATGCTATTATATCTTGTTTTGGCTTTTGCCACTACCCCAATGTTGTAAGTTCTATTATTTATGGCTGAAAAAATACTCTTTCCACCACATTCCACAGCGTCCAAATTCTTGTAGTTATATCTACTATACTATACTGTTTTTGAATTTTTTTGTAAGATAAGTGTGACATAGTTCACCTGATGGTAAGTGGTTGCTGTGGCCCATAAACATCTACGTCTGTCTTCGATTACCGATCAAAATGCAGATGCGTTGTCACCCGTGAGGACTAAGATGGCATGCCTCGTTTCCAGTAAAAAAGGGTCTCCGGTTCTCTGCACTCACCATACGAAACACAGCAGTGGAGACTTATGCGCTTGCTATTAAGACATATATATAGTAAGACTCAGACTGTCTGTCTGTCTGTCAGACCGTTTTTCTATCTACCTATCTATCCGCCTTTGTGTTCGAACTAATCTTTGGTTGGCTGAACCGATTGTGATAAAATTTCACGAACAGGTAGAGTCATATAGGTAGTTTTATGTGAAAAACATACAAGATATTTTCTGTTCATTTGAATAACTGATCAAATTAATTGTTTCTGACAATTATTTCTTTAAGCATATAAAAAAGTTTAAACCAAACTTTTTGGTGTGCAATTTTACATAAATAAGGTGCTTACACTTTATATCTTCTATCTAGTAGTCTTCTAAAGCAGTGTTACATGATAAGGTTAATTTATTTTTATTTTTAGGGATAAATATATTTTCGAGAGGCGGCAGGCAGAGTCCAAAAAGTGGCGAACTACTTGGACCATATTTAACAATATTTTTTTCGGGAGAAAAAAAAACTAAGCTTAAAGTGGGTTTTTGGATAATTTAGTAACTTGGCCAAAGAAGTATTATATATGTATGATTATAGCTCTGCATGTATTTTTTTGTTTAGGTTCTACGCGGACGAATTCGCGAGTAAAATCTAGTCGAAAATAAAA